>SJYT01075878.1:371813-471508 GCA_006410635.1 Cephalophus harveyi
GCCTTTTGAGAAACCTGTATGCAGGTCAGGAAGCAACAGTTAGAACTGGACATGGAACAACAGACTGGTTCCAAATTGGGAAAGGAGTATGTCAAGGCTGTATATTGTCACCCTGCCTATTTACCTTATATGTAGAGTACATCATGAGAAACGCTGGGCTGGAAGAAGCACAAGCAGGAATCAAGATTGCCGGGAGAAATGTCAATAACCTCAGATATGCAGATGACATCACCCTTATGGCAGAAAGTGAAGAAGAACTAAAGAGCCTCTTGATGAAAGTGAAAGAGGAGAGTGAAAAAGTTGGCTTAAAACTCAACATTCAGAAAACTAAGATCATGGCATCCGGTCCCATCACTTCATGGCAAGTAGATGGGGAAACAGTGGAAACAGTGGCTGACTTTATTTTTGGGGGCTCCAAAATCACTGCAGATGGTGACTGCAGCCATGAAATTAAAAGACACTTACTCCTTGGAAGGAAAGTTATGTCCAACCTAGATAGCATATTCCAAAGCAGAGACATTACTTTGCCAACAAAGGTCCGTCTAGTCAAGGCTATGGTTTTCCTGTGGTCATGTATGGATGTGAGAATTGGACTATAAAGAAAGCTGAGCACTGAAGAATTGATGCTTTTGAACTGTGGTGTTGGAGAAGACTCTTGAGAGTCCCTTGGACTGCAAGGAGATCCAACCAGTCCATCCTAAAGGAGATCAGTCCTGGGTGTTCATTGGAAGGACTGATGCTGAAGCTGTAACTCCAGTATTGGCCACCTGATACGAAGAGCTGACTCATTAGAAAAGACCCTGGTCATGGGAAAGATTGAGGGCAGGAGGAGAAGGGGACGACAGAGGATGAGATGGTTGGATGGCATCACTGACTCAGTGGACTTGGGTTTGGGTGGATTCCGGGAGTTGGTAATGGACAGGGAGGCCTGGTGTACTGCGGTTCATGGGGTCACAAAGAGTTGGACACGACTGAGCGACTGAACTGAACTGAACTGAACCGGTGGTCAGTGGATGAGAATTTGCCTGCCAATTCAAGGGACATGGTTTCCATCCCTGTCTGGCAAGATGCCACGTGCTGCAGAGCAACTTAAGCCCATGTACCACTACTACTCAGCCTGAGTGTAGGACCCAAGAGACACAACGACTGAGTCCGTGTGCCACCCCTACTAGAGCCCGAGCTCCGGCACGAGAACCCAGCACGGTGAGAAGGCTGCACACGCTTGCCACGACTAGAGAAATCCCATGAGCAGCAGCAAAGCCTCACCACAGCCAGAAATGAATACATAATTAAAACAGTTATTTGGACGCGCCAAATTTACTTGTATGCTTTGTGGTGGTATAGTTGCTGTTGTGTCCTACTCTTTCGACCCCGTGGACTGCAGCCTTCCAGCTTCCTCTGTTCATGGGATTTGCTAAGCATAAATACTGGAGTGGGTTGCCATATTCTTCTCCAGGGGATCTTCCTGGCCCAGGGATAGAACCCACGTCTCCTGCATTGCAGGCAGTCTCCTGCCTTTCAGGTGAATTCTTTACCACTGAGCCACCAGGAGAGCCCCTTTATGCTTTGTAAATATACACATAAATGTTTTATATAAAAATAATTGGAATGCACATTATTTGTATTTAATCATTAACATTATTACATGTATACTTTTCTGTATATTAGTTCATTTTCAAAACATAAAAATATAAAATTGAGTAGGGATAAATGCAAATGTACTTTGGTTAAAATTGCACAGGGGGACTTCCCTGGTGGTCCAGTGGCAGGACTTCAAACTCCCGACGCAGGGGGCCAGGGCAGGGAACTAGATTCATCCTTGGTTAGGGAACTAGATCCCACATGCCGCAAGCAAGACCTGATGTAATCAAATAAATTAATTTAAATATTAAAAAAAATTGTATAGGGACTTTCCTGGTGGTCCAATGCTTCAGACTCTGAGCTCCCAATGCACTGGGCACAGGTTTGATCCCTGGCTGGGGAACTAAGATCCCTGCATGCTGCACAGGGTGGCCAAAACCCCACAACTGTAAAAAGATAGTATGTGAGAGATCTCGTTTAATAGTAGTTCAAGCAAAAATAAAAGGCTGGGACTTCCCTGGTGGTCCAGTGGCTAAGGCTCCCTGCTTCCAATGCAGGAGGCCTGGGTTTGATCCCTGGTCAGGGAACTCGATCCCACATGCTGCAACTAAGACCGGGTGCATCAAATAAATAAATAAAAATAAATATTATTAAAAAATAAGAGGCTTGTGGGTTTTAGTTTGCTGTAAATTGACTATAAATTACTTAGTATTTATCAGTTCAGTTCAGTTCAGTTCAGTCGCTCAGTCGTGTCCGACTCTTTGCAACCCTATGAATCGCAGCACGCCAGGCCTCCCTGTCTATCACCAACTCCCGGAGTTCACTCAAACTCATGTCCATCTAGTCAGTGATGCCATCCAGCCATCTCATCCTCTGTCGTCCCCTTCTCCTCCTGCCCCCAATCCCTCCCAGCATCAAAGTCTCTTCCAATGAGTCAACTCTTCGCATGAGGTGGCCAATGTACTGGAGTTTCAGCTTTAGCATCATTCCTTCCAAAGAAATCCCAGGGTTGACCTCCTTCAGAATGGACTGGTTGGATCTCCTTGCAGTCCAAGGGACTCTCAAGAGTCTTCTCCAGTTACTTGTTGATCAGTCAGTTCAGTTCAGTTCAGTAGCCCAGTTGTGTCCGACTCTTTTCGACCCCATGAATTGCAGCATGCCAGGCCTCCCTGTCCATCACCAACTCCCGGAATTCACTCAAACTCACGTCCATCGAGGGTGATGCCACCCAGCCATCTCATCCTCTGTCATCCCCTTTGCCTCCTGCCCCCAATCACTCCCAGCATCAGAGTCTTTTCCAATGAGTTAACTCTTGGCATGAGGTGGCCAAAGTACTGGAGTTTCAGCTTTAGCATCATTCCTTCCAAAGAACACCCAGGACTGATCTCCTTTAGGATGGACTGGTTGGATCTCCTTGCGGTCCAAGGGACTCTCAAGAGTCTTCTCTAACACCACAGTTCAAAAGCATCAATTTCGGTGTCTGTAATATTAATAAATATTATACTTGCAAATGCATTTTTAAAATTGAAGTATAGTTGATATACAATACTGCATTCATTTTAGATGTACAGCATAGTGATTCAATATTTTTTATAGATTATACTCCATTTAAGGTTATTATAAGAAAATGGCTATATTTCCCTATGCTGCACAATATATCTTTATTGCTTACCTATTTTATACATAATACTTTGCATCTCTTAATCTCATGCCCCTTATCTTGACCTTCTTCCCTCTCCCCACTAGTATCTATCTACTAGTTTGTTTTCTATATCTGTGAGTCTGTTTTGTTACATGTGCTTAGTCACTCAGTCGTGTCTGACTCTTTGTGACCTCATGGACTGCAGCCCAGGCTCCTCTGTCCATGGGGATTCTCTAGGTAAGAATACTGGAGTGGGTTGCCATGCCCCCTTCCAGAGGATCTTCCCAGCCCAGGTCTCCCACATTGCAGGCAGATTCTTTACCATCTGAGCCACCAGGGAAGCCCAAGAATATTGGAGTGGGTAGCCTATCCCTTCTCCGGGGGAATCTTCCCAACCCAGGAATTGAACCAGGGTCTCCTGCATTGCAGTTGGGTTCTTTATCAGCTGAGTCACCAGGGAAGCCCTTATGTTTTGTTACACGCATTTGTTTTTTCAGATTCCATATATAATGAGATCAAACTGTCAATTCTAAAGGAAATCAATCCTGAATATTCGTTGGAGGGACTAATGCTGAGGCTGAAGCTCCAATACTTTGGCCACCTGGTGTGAAGAGCTAACTCACTGGAAAAGATCCTGATGCTGGGAAAGATTGAAGGCAGGAGAAGGGAACAACAGAGGATGAC
This sequence comes from Cephalophus harveyi, assembly GCA_006410635.1. Classification (NCBI taxonomy): domain Eukaryota; kingdom Metazoa; phylum Chordata; class Mammalia; order Artiodactyla; family Bovidae; genus Cephalophus; species Cephalophus harveyi. The sequence goes on from SJYT01075878.1 coordinate 375,721, forward strand.
ATGGTTGAATGGTATCACTGACTCAATGGACATGAGTTTGAGCAAGCTCCAGGAGATGGTGAAGGACAGGGAAGCCTGTTATGCTGCAGTCCATGGGGCTGCAAAGAGTCGGACATGACTGAACAACTGAACAACAGTAGAATGATAACATACAGTATTTGTCTTTCTAAATTATTTCATTAAGCTTAATGTCTGTGTCCACCAAGACGTTGCAAATGGCAGAATTTCATTCTTTTTCATGGTTTAATTTAATTTCATTCTTTTTCCTGTGTGTGCATGTGTGTGTGTGTGTGTGTGTGTGTGTATCAGTCACATCTGCTTTATCCATTCACCTGTTGGTGGATGCTTAGACTACTTCCATATGTTGGCTGTAGTAAATAATGCTACTGTGAATATTGGGATGCAGGTATCTTTTCAAATTAGTGTTTTTCTTTTTTTGCTAAACACTCAGGAGTGGAACTGTTGGATCATATGGTAGTTCTATTTTTGGGTTTTTGAGAACTTCCATACTGGCTGCACCAATTTACATTACCACCAACAGCATACAAGGGTTCCCTTCCCTGCACTTCCTTGCCAACATTGACTGTTCATAGACATTATAATAATAATCATTATGACAGGTGTGAGGTGATCTCATTTGATTTGCATCTCTCTAATATTTACTGAAGTATTAGAACTAAAAAGCCTCTTGATGAAAGTGAAAGAGGAGAGTGAAAAAGTTGGCTTAAAGCTCAACATTCAGAAAACTAAGATCATGGCATCTGGTCCCATCACTTCATGAGAAATAGATGGGGAAACAGTGGAAACAGCGTCAGACTTTATTTTTTTGGGCTCTAAAATCACTGCAGATGGTGACTGTAGCCTTGAAATTAAAAGACACTTACTCCTTGGAAGGACAGTTATGACCAACTGGGATGGCATATTAAAAAGCAGAGACATTACTTTGCCAACAAAGGTCCGTCTAGTCAAGGTTATGGTTTTTCCAGTGGTCGTGTATGGATGTGAGAGTTGGACTGTGAAGAAAGCTGAGGGCCGAAGAATCAATGCTTTGGAACTGTGGTGTTGGAGAAGACTCTTGAGAGTCCCTTGGACTGCAAGGAGATCCAACCAGTCCATCCTAAAGGAGATCAGTCCTGGGTGTTCATTGGAAGGACTGATGCTAAAGCTGAAACTCCAGTACTTTGGCCACCTGATGTGAAGAGCTGACTCTTTGGAAAAGACCCTGATGCTGGGAGGGAGTGGGGGCAGGAGGAGAAGGGGACAACATAGGATGAGATGGCTGGATGGCATCACTGACTAGATGGACATGAGTTTGAGTGAACTCCGGGAGTTGGTGATGGACAAGGAGGCCTGGCGTGCTGCGATTCATGGGGTCGCAAAGAGTCAGACACGACTGAGCCACTGAACTGAACTGAACTGAATACTTAGTGATGTTGAGCATCTTCTCATGCTTATTAGCCATGTGTATGTCTTCTTTGGAAGGTTGTCCATCTGGGCTGTTTTAAAACCCAGTTGTAGGGAGCTCAACCTGGTGCTCTGTGACAACCTAGAGGGGTGGGATGGTGGATTAGGGAGGGAGGTTCAAGAGGCTGCTGCTGCTAAGTTGCTTCAGTCGTGTCCGACTCTGTGCGACCCCATAGACGGCAGCCCACCAGGCTCCCCCGTCCCTGGGATTCTCCAGGCAAGTTCAAGAGGGAGGGGATGTATATATACTTATGGCTGATTCACATTGTTGTATGGCAGAAACCAACACAACATTTTAAAGCAATTAGCCTCCAATTAAAAATAAATAAAATAGGGACTTTTTTGGTGGTCCAGTGGTTAAGAATCAGCCTTCCAAAGCAGGGGACATGGGTTCAGTCCCTGGTGGAGCAGCTAAGACCCAATGTGCTGGGGGTAACTAAGCCTGCATGCTTCCCAGTGCAGACAAAAAATAAATAAAACTGGGTTGTTTATTGATATTAAATTATATGAGGTGTTTATATATTTTGGATATTAACCCCTTATTGATCATATCATCAGCAAGTATTTTCTCTCATTCAGTAGATTGTCTTTTACTTTGCTGTGCAAAGGCTTTTAAGTTTAGTTAGGTCCCATTTGTTTATTTTTGTTTTTATTTCTTTTGCCTTAGGAGACTGATCTAAAATATATTGCTGTGATTTACATCAAAAAGTGTTCTGCCTATGTTCTCTTCTAGGTCTAATGTTTAGGTCTTTAATCCATTTTTAGTTTATTTTTGAATATGGTGTGAGGAAATGTTCTAATTTTATGTGTAGCTGTCCAGTTTTCTCTATACTATTTATTGAAGAGATTGTCTTTTCTCCATCATGTATTCTTGCCTCCTTTGTTGTAGATTAACTGACATAAGTATGGGGTTGCAAATGCATTCTTAGACTGAAAATAAGAGTGATGAAAAATAACTACCATTGCAGTTCTTAAAATGTACCAGGCCCTGTGCTAAGTAAGCATAGCACAGCTCTTATATTATTTAATGCTTATTTTGCCATTGTTGTTTTTCAGTTGCTCAGCTGTGTCTGATTCTTTGCAACCCCACGGACTGTAGCATGCCAGCTTCCCTGTCTTAAGGTAAATCATATTGTTAGGTAGTTAGAATAGAAAAAGGACATTATTGCCATCATCATAACTGCCTTCTGAATGGAGAAAATTTCAGAGAAATGTGAGGTGGCCAAGGACAGATAGTTAGATTGGGGAACTGGGTTTTAACTGAGATCTGTCTATCCCTTAGAGAGACAGTTTCTCTAGCGCCTGGTTCAGTTCTTGGTAAAATAATAAACAAGGGGTTATCCAGGGGAGTGAGATTAATTGGGCATGTGGGATCTGTGCCATTTTGTAAGCAGATAAGTTAGGGGAATCTCTGGAGAAAGAGAACAATTAATGGCTTTCTTGTTATCAGAGAAGTCATTTTGGCCTAAGACATTTTGTGATCTAAGCCTGCAGCTATGCTTACCCTTTAACAGGTCTCGGTAATTAATCATCTTAAGGAACAAAGGAATGCACTAACAGAGAAAAGGCAAATAATAGTACAGTGAAAGAGCAGAGTCCTAGTTCCTCCTCAAGGGATGTACAGAAATAGGTCCTGTGTGGAACTAACACCTCCACACAGGTGGAGGATGGAATGATGCTGCTGACCCTTTTGACTCCAATCGACTAAAGTTTGGACTCTGTCAACCTTTGCCCCAAGTCTATGCTAAGTTCTCTCCTCAAGCCCCTTCCTGAATATATGTGTACTTTTAGCTTAAAAGTTCCCCAATTTTGCTTTTCAGGGAGATGCTACTTTGGGAAAAATCCCCGGTGCTCTCCTTACTTACTGCTAGTGATAATAAATTCTTCCTTCTCCTGATCATTGGCTTTGCTGTCTATTGGTGTGATACCAAGAGGCAAACCCAGTTTTAGGGTAACAATATGAAGACTATCTGAAATGAAACAGGAGGGAAACGGGCAGGGGCCCTGACAAAAACTGATTAGGACCCACAAGGTCCAAGATGGAAAATTCAACTTCCAGTGGACCTTGAGCCCCATTACAGACAGATAGACAGTGCTCAGTCATTCAGTCATCTCCGACTCTGTGGCCTCATGGACTGTAGTTCCCCAGGCTCCTCTGTTCATGGAATTTCCCAGGCAAGAATTCTGGAGTGGGGCACCATTTTCTACTCCAGGGGATCTTCCCGACCCAGGGATGGAACTTGCATCTCTTGTGTCTCCTCATTGTCAGGCGGATTCTTTACTGCTAGCACCACCTGGGAAAGATTGAAGGCAGGAGAAGGGGATGACGGAGGATGAGACGGTTGGATTGAAGGAGGAATCAAAACAGGCTCTATCTTGAAAGCAGGACTCCAGCTTGGGCCGGACTGTGGAGTTTGAGCTATATGTTCAATATCGATGGAAACCAGGACCCCGGAAGGAAGAGCCCCAGGGCTCTCCATTGCCTAAAAGAATACCCTAATTATCTGTGTAGTCGAATAGAATCATACATTCTATTATGCTTATTGGGGTATGACCACAAGCCTATTGATAATTGTCCACTGTTAACTACCTAGGCTTAAGGCATATGAATCACGGTTAACTTTGATTGTATCTTTTTATTTTTCCTTTGTTCAGACTAGTTTCAGGGAATTTTGGGAGGTGGGTTTGGGCACATACGCTTAGGGTATGGAAAACCTGGTTGGGGTCCTTGACTATGAGAAGACTCTTCCTTGGGCCCGCCAGTGTAATAAACTACACTCCACTATCTGTATTGTCCTTCTGAGTTAGTCTGTTTCCCAGAACATGTGGCTACAACAGGATGGCATCACCAACTCGACGGACATGAGTTTGAGCAAGCTCCGGCAGTTGGTGATGGACATGGAAGCCTGGCATTCTGCAGTCCATGGGATCGAAAAGAGTCGGCCATGACCGAGCAACTGAACTGACTGAGCAGCACCTGGGAAGCACTTGAGCCCCATTATACACTCTTTGTAATATGAAATGAAGTCGCTCAGTTGTGTCCAGCTCTTTGCAACGCTATGGACTGTAGCCTGCCAGGCTCCTCCATCCATGGGGTTTTCCAGGCAAGAATACTGGAGTTGCCATTTCCTTCTCCAGGGGAATCTTACCGACCCAGGGATTGAACCCTGGTCTCCCGCATTGTGGGCAGACTCTACTGTCTGAGCCACCAGGGAAGCCTTTGTAATACATTAGCATTTAAATGACACACCCACCATGAGAGTTCTGAGGCTAACCATCAAAGGCCAAAAGAGAGGGCAGAGGCCTAATTTCTGGAAATCCCTGCCCCTTCCCTGAAATAGTTGAAATAATCCTCCTAGTCATTAGCCTATGAAATTACCCAGCCCATAAAAACTAACCACATTTTATTTCAGGGCCTCTTCTGAGATGGCCCATATACTGTGGAGTATGTTTCTCCCTAAATAGATCCACTACCTATCACTTTGTCACTGAATTCCTTTCTGAGAAGGGTGAGAAAATGACCTAAATGACCTTTAAGACTGATCAGTCTCAGAGTTCCTTTAAATCCCTGCTTGAGGGACTAGTCTGTGCAGTGGCTAAGAATCTGCTTGCCAATGCAGGGGACACAGGTTCAATCCCTGGTGACGGAGGATTCCACATGCCGCAGAGCTACTAAACTGGTGAGCTACAATACTGAACCCACGCTCTAGAGCCCTTATGCTGCAACAACTGAAGCTTGTGTGCCTAGAGCCTGTGCTCCAAGACGGGAGAGGCTGCTGCAGTGAGAAGCCCACGGGCTGCAACTAGAGAGTAGCCCCTTTTCTTTGCAACTAGAGAAAGCCTGTGTGCAGCAACAAGGACCCAGCACAGCCAAAAATAAATAAAGCACTGTTAGGGCTTCCCTCCGGAGAAGGCAATGGCACCCCACTCCAGTACTCTTGCCTGGAAAATCCCATGGATGGAGGAGTCTGGAAGGCTGCAGACCATGGGGTCGCTGAGGGTCGGACACGACTGAGCGACTTCACTTTCACTTTTCACTTTCTTGCATTGGAGAAGGAAATGGCAACCCACTCCAGTGTTCTTGCCTGGAGAATCCCAGGGACGGGGGAGCCTGGTGGGCTGCCGTCTATGGGGTCGCACAGAGTCGGACACGACTGAAGCGACTTAGCAGCAGCAGCAGCAGGGCTTCCCTGGTGGCTCTGTGGTAAAGAATCTGCCTGCAAATACAGGAGACACGGCTTCGATCCCTCTGTCTGGACAATCCCCTGGAAAAGAAAACGGTAACCCACTCCAGTATTCTTGCTTGGGAAATCCCATGGACAGAGGAGCCTGATGGGCTATATATAGTCCATGGGGTCACAGAAGAGCTGGACACAACTCAGGGGTTAAACAACAACAAAACAGTGTGTACTTGTAAATAGATAAAATCCCTGCTTAAGTTTGCCCGTCTTAAGATTTTCTCTGACAATCACAATCCAGAGTTCCTGGTCCCTTCTCTAAGCTCTTCTCTCTTCTCTTTACTGTCATATTTAACTTGATGTGTATGTCTCGCCAAGATTTTAAATTCCCTTGAGGCTAAAGACCAGAGCTTTGCAAGTGTTTCTCTTTAGAAACTTTAGGAAGTTTCTTTTTTGGATACATTGTCCTGTTTCCTGTATTGTATTGGAAGTACACTGTAAGTCATTTGAAGTCACAGATTATGGTTCATATTTATTTGTATTCCGTCACAGCACCCAATAGGTGCTTAATAAACACTGCTTTAAGTTGGCTGAAACGTGAAGAGAACTTTTGGCTCAAAGGAATGGGACAAGGATGAAAGAGCAAAAGGTCAAAAAATACCACTGTTTTGGATACAAGTATGGACTTCCCTGGGGGCTCAGATGGTAAAAGCGTCTGCCTACAATGCTGGAGACCCAGTCTTGAGCCCTGGGTGGGGAACATCCCCTGAAGAAGGAAATGGCAATCCACTCCAGTACTCTTGCCTGGAAAATCATATGGACGGAGAAGCCTGGTAGGCCACAATCCATGGGGTCGCAAAGAGTCGGACATGACTGAACAGACTTTACTTCACTATGGACTTCTTACTTGCAGTGAGATAAAGTTCAGGAAGTTTTCCCACGGGCAACCTGGATATACTAAGAAAAAAATAGGGACTTCCCTATTTTTTTTTCCTGCAGGGGGCATGGGTTTAATTGCTGATCTGGAAGTAAGATCCAGGCTTGCGCAGCCAAAAAGTTAAAAAAAAAAAGTATTACGATCACAATGTAAAATCACTGTAAAATATTAGAAACTAGAAATAGTAAAGGTGTTGAGAATAGTTTTCAAATAAAAACGATGTAACAATATAAATATTAACAGTATCAACATAGCCTATAGAAAGAGAGTTTAGCAGGCACGCAATTATCCACAGTGAGAAGATAAGTAATACTGAAATGCAGACCTCTGTTGACTGATGACACATGTGTAAAGGACATACCCACAGTCACTCACAGTGATGTTTATAGAGCGTCAGTAGGTCAGTTTGTATTATCTGGGTGTGTTCGGTGATTCGATTCTGCCCTTCCCACTACTGAACTGAGCGCTTCATTGCCCTCTCTTTTCCCTTTCCTCCTCTAGCGCAGCCTTGAATCCTGCGGGTGGAGCGGACAGAGAAACACACTTTGAGGGTCTTCTCTCCCGATCCTCACATATTAATTAGTACACGTGGTTTTCACTTGATAAAGGACTGGACCAAGGTTTCTGCAGCTGCAACTTAACATTCCGAATAAACAAACAAAGCATTACAACGAACAAACAAAACCAGGCCTATCTTCTCGCGTACCACAGAACACCTTCCCGACCACCTTCTTCAAGGTGTTCCTGTAATCTTCCGGCTCCAGCTCAGAACCTAGCCAGTCATAAAGTCCCTACTTCAGGAACGCCGCCCAATCAGAGAGTCCTCACCTGCAGAAGGTGAGGCCTGGGTCTCTGTACGCGACAGTCTCCTGGCCCAATCAGGGGCGGATCGGGCTTGGAAAGGCTCCAATCCGCCTGACGGGGAGTAGTGGGCGGGACTGCACCTGGCGACGGTGAATCACTCAGAGGAGCGGCAGCTCCCTCCACCAATCGGAAAGTGCAGAGGAGCGGCGCTGACCAATCGGGCGTGAAGGGAAGGGCCGGGCTGGGCTCAACCTGGCGTCTGGAGTTCAGTCCCCGCGCTGCTGTAGGCGAAGCTGTGTGTGTTTCTAGGGTCGCAGTGACTGCTGTCGCATCGGGATCTTGATCGTGATGGGTACAGAGGCGAAAGTCGGCAGTACAGAGTTGCTTCTCTTCACGTCGATGATCCTGTGTAAGTTCCCGGAGTTTTCGGAGTAATCTGTGCGTCTGATCAGAGGTTGGAGGGAGGCGCTCCCCACACCTCTGGCTCGCGAGAGGGAGGGGTTCTGAAATCAGTCCGCCTCACCCTCCTAGTCCTCTTTTCCACCCTAGACTCGTCCCTCTTTTTTCCCTTCCTCCTTCCCCTGGTGAGTGGCTGGCTCCCCTCCCCCACACTTATGAATAAGGATCCCCTCTTACATCCACCTGGAGGGAGCTGCCTCTTCCGCTCTTTTGCCAAAAATAACAGGGGAAGGTTGGTTCCCCTTTCCTCCATTCTCACCTACTGGTGAGTGCTGGTGGGCTCGTGGGCTCTGCCCAGCCAGGATCACGCATCTGGGAAGGGCCATCCTGCCCCTCCAACATCCGCGAACCATCCGAGATCAGTCGGGAGCCTCCTGTCCCCTGACTCTTGGGATGTTTTGCTCCTGAAGGGTCCTCAGAGAAAATCTAATGGAGGTCGAGTGGAGTGGAAGTCCCTTTCCCTGGTTCTTGCTGAAGGGTCTTTTTAGCTTTTCCCGAATTTCTGGGTTGCATGGTTGCTCCAGGAAAAGTGTCCAGTTGCAAAACCTTTTTTTTTTTTTTTTGAAAGAAATACATAAAATTGAAATTTAAAATTTCTTAGCACAGCATTCAAGTTCCTTTCTAGCATACCTTACTTCAGGAATCCTTAATAAATGTTGTTGACTGAGAGAACATTCCCAGGGGAAGGTCCTGTTTTTTGGTTGGCTGGTTCCTTCTCAGAGCCAGAACTCTGCCCTCCCCCCTGGCCATGTTTGAGAGTTTTTGTTTCCTTTGTAAACTCCCTTTCCTGTGGAACAATGAGGCTCACTTGCTGGGCAGGCCTCTGTCTACAGTTGTGCGTGCGCCTGACTGAGTTTATGGTTTGTGCCTTAGTCTACCCGTGTCAGCACCTGTACCCTTATCTGATTATTCTTGAGTGTCTGTGTGTGCTTCTGTGAATAGTTGCGTCGGCAGGGGGTCTGTAAGAATCTCCATTTCCTCCTCAAGATCGCTATTTTAGGAAATGTAGAAGAGATGAACAATTAAGACCAATATTGCTAGTTACAAGATAAGTCACTTTGCTTAGTGTGAAGGGTGCCCTTAGACAGATGGATTGACGACTCCTTTGTTTCTTATCACAAAAACATTAACCCTTGGGATGGACTGGACCAGTAACAAGTCAGATCCTCCCTCCCCCTATTGTACAGATCAGGAAACAGGTACAAAGAGGGGAAATGACTTGATAAGACCGACCAAAAGACCTGGGACTGGAACCAAAGTCTCCTGACTCACTTCTCCCTTTTCTACCCCTGGGCCCATCTCAGGCACCCTGTGACACAGGAACCAGCATATCAAAACATCAGTTTGGGATACTGCTCCAGAGTCCACTGTCTCAGCTACCTTTTTCAATTTTTCTTTCTCACTAGATTCTTTCTTTTCTCACTTCTCCCTTTCATTCTACTCCTCCATTTCCCCCTTTCTTCAATTTCCATTCTTTCCCTCCCATTCTTCTCCATTTACTTCTGTCTGTATCTTAGACCTGCTAGTGACACCCATAGTCATTTTCTTGTTGGGCGTGGTGCTCAGTACTAAACACTCTGACAACCCTGTCAACCCTTGTACTCATCCCCCCACCTCCCAACCTAGAAATTTCTGAGTCAGTAACTGTATTTGTGACAGTATTTGTCAGGCTTATAAGACTCCTAGAACTGCATCCTTCTCCCTTTTCCTCTTTCCCTCTCATTTTCTAGAATAACCCCACAATATATTATCACAGATTGACACTGAAAGCCTTGTGATATCACCCTTCTGAGCTTGGGAATACCCTCTAGTCTGCTCAGGGAATCAATAAACAGTGGTTTAGAGGGGATGTGAGATGATACTGTATTAGCTTGACAAGACAGTGGATCCTGGGAAGTAACATGTCCAGGAGATGGAGGAACTGACCTTGTCACATGTAAATAGGGCTAGACCTGGGAGATGCTATTTGGTTAGCACAGTGAGAATGGAAATAACAACCAGGCCACCCCTAACCTGCATTCTGGCTTGACTTTCTGGCTTATTTGTCATAGTCTAGTAACTCAGGCTTTTCATCTGTAATACGAGAGTATTACAGGAGTAATAATACTTGTCCTAACCTCATCCTGAGGATCACCTGGGATAATAGCTACATGACATACATGAAAGTGATCATTAGTGGGCAGCTATTACCCCTCTTTGGATTTTGTGAGGGTGAAAGAATGCTGCCCGTAGTAGAGCAGGTCAGAGAAAGCAGGGAGGGACCCTGCTAGATTCCAAATGGCTAGAGTGAAAAAGTAGGGGCTTTCTTGCCTGTCTAGTCTGTCCTCTGCCCTTGGGATATTGGAAGCTTATATATAGGATGCCTGCATGTCCTTGCTTCTCACGTGGACTCTGTCATCAGGGAGGAAGAGGAAAAGATCAAGTAGTGGCCCACCCCCTGCCTGGGGAATCTAGTGGAGAAGAAGGCCTGAACCCGCTGGGACAGGGCTGGAGAATAAACTGGGAGAACAGGGCCTGGGAAAAGAAAAACTGGTGACCAAGAATACTAGCCTCCCTCCCCCTAGAGAGCCTGTGCTTAAAAAAGGTTTCCAGCTATCTGCTAGGCAGGAAGAGGCATTTCTGTTTAACAAGATGGTGTGTGTCTAGGATGACTTTGGCTGTGACCACAGGGGAAGTGGAAACCTGGTTGGAAGCCTGGTAGGGGAAGTGGAAACCTGGTTGGAAGCCTGGTGGTGTTTGCACACACACCCCTTCATGAAGTGTCTGCACTGAGGCATTCCAGCAGGGAGAAACTGCTGCCCGGCGCCTGTCTGGGTCAGCCTGGTAGTCTGGCTGTTTCATATCGATATTTTGGACTCAAGCCTTTCCAGCTTTCCTATTCAGGGTTAGACTCACCTCAAACTGTAGATTGGTGAGTCACTCCTTTCCCCTCCCTCTGCGGGGGGGTTCTCCCATGAAAGAATCGTTCCCTCGAAACCGGAACCTAGAGACCAGTGACACCAACAAGGTGAAACAAGGAAGTGAGTGGTAGTGGAATTCCAGTGTCTTATTAGTTTTTCTCTCCTTGCTCCAGAACACTTTCACCTTATGACATTTCTCTTCAGTTTCCTGTGGTCTGGGCTTGCCTGGCGTCTCCAGTCTAGTTTTGGCTTGGGGTGGAGCTGCTGTAATTAAAAAAACAAACAACAATGTTTGTCTGTTTAGAAGAGGTTAATACATTAACGTGGTTCGAGAATCAAAATAATATTAAACGAGTGGGGTTATCACTCCCACCTGGTTCACACCTCCCCTAGTTCCCTGTGTATTTTTCCAGTGGTTTGTTATCAGTATATATAAATATATATTGCTTTCTTTTCCCTTTCCTTACACAAAAGGAGGCACCCTCCATACATTCTATTCCATCCTATATCTTGTTTATTTCCTTTCATATTGTTGGTGTGGCCTTGGCTGTTAGAATATTCCACCCCTCTCCCCACCTCCTCCCCAAGTCCTCTGGGTTAAGGGGTATCTATTCTGTGGATTCAGAAGAGCTGACACTCCTGCTCAAGGACAGATTTAAAAGCTACGTACATTTTGTGTGAGAGATTAGGAAAAATATTGGGCTTGTTTTTCACTTCTGTTAGAAGTGAGGGGAGACCTTGGGGGTCTCTAAACTCAGCCCAGCTTCCTCTCTAGTGGTTCAGGAAAGAGCTGGATGGCCACTTGTCAAATGTAACTGTGGAAGAGGTTTCAGTGTTGTCAGAGGGTTGTGAGAAGTAAAGTGAGTGGATACTCACTGGGGTTTTCCAGGCATTGAAAACTCAGAGTTCATCTGCCTGGGACTCCCTGATAAGCAGGGTTTCTGTCTAAAGTCCGCCTGGTGTCATTTGTTTTACAGTGTGGGGGTCAGATGGGAGGAAGCAGCTGGCTGGCCCGAAGTCTGATGCCAGGCCCTTGGAGAGAGCCCTGGGTAGGCAGCCACAGGCTGCTGTGTAATGAGTAGGTGGGTGGGGGAGGAGAGCCGAGCTGGTAGAACTGGAAATTCTGCTGAGAGAGGGTTGGAGGGAGCAATGGAGTAAAAGCTCTCCCGTCCTCCAGAGCCATCACCACCTTCTGCTGTGCTCAGAGGGCTGTGTCAGTTGACCCGCGTCACTGAGAGTACAGCCAAGCCTGTTTAGACTTAGCCCAGCCAGTCTTTGGCTCACAGAGCCTTCCTCTTGCCCACGCGTTCCTTATCTGTCCCACCTCAACCCCCAGGAGTGAGTTCGATCTCTACAGGGTGAGTGGTCGGAAGGAAAGAGCAAACCGGGGGTGGAAGCCCTGGGTGCAGGTTCTAATTGCGCTGTAATGTCAGATTCAATTGTTAATGCAACAAGCATTGGTGTTTACTAGGTTCTGAGCACTGCGCTGAGATTAGGGATTAAAAAATGAATAACCTCTGCTATTAAGAAACTCTGAGGGCCGTCAGGTATTTGTAACCATTAGCCAACAGCTGACGTTAGGTAAACTGGGAGCATGCTGTATCTGGGGGCTTTCCGAGACTTTGGCTTATTCTGAGGCTGGTGGGTCCTGTGAGGCTCATCTGTCTAGAGGGGAAGTTTGGATGAATTCTTAGAGAAAACCAGACACTGGCTGGCTGGCTTCCTGGGTTCCCTCCTTTTCCTTCCTTCCTGTGTTTGTTTGTTTTTAAATGGATCAAAACAAACTCAGTGCATGAAAACACCTTAAGGAAAATTCTAATTATTAACAGGATTGCATAGTGAAACCAAAGTTTTCCTAATAAAGCAGTGTAAGGAAGTAGCTTTTCTGTTGTGGGTTTGACCTATGTTTACAGGGACAGGTTGGTGGATTCTGTCAGATATCTGGATGCCTCCACCCTCTGTGACCACCTTATTAACACAGCACTGCTTTGGTGGCAAAGCACAGCTCTAAGAACAGGGGAGGATACAAATGTATCTCATTTTCTGTTTCTAAGAAACTATAGACGTGTATTTACTAAGTAGAATGCAGAGCACCGACCGTCAGGGACTGTCATCGAAGTACAGAATGTTAGGGGAACATAGAGAAAAAGTTACTTTTCAAAATGATAAATTCTTTATTAAGAAATGATAGATATTCAATGCAGAAAATCGGAAAACAGAGGGATATAGAGAAAATAAAATCACATGCCATCCTGTCCTCTAGAGATAACACTGATTGCTGGTTTTATTCTAATCTTTCCTCTATGATTAATATGTGGTATTAAAATAATACCACATATAAAATAAAATATATTTATTTTATTTTATAAAATAAAATACATTGGAAAAAATATATTGTGTAAAATATATTGGAAAAAAATGAAATGGCTGTTTGATGCCATTGACTTTTCCTTAAGCCTTGGCCCTGTGGGCAGATATTTAGGTCACACCAGCTCAACAGAAATCCGTACATACCAGTGTTTAAGCTAAGTTGTGTACTAAACTACTTTGAGCTATGGCCAGTTTGTCAGATTAGGTAGGAATTCCAGTGGGATAAAAAAAAACTGTGTTATAGAGCCCTTCTCATTTAGATTATTAATGAGTGAATATGAGTTTTAAATGAAATGGGTGACTACCTCCATGACGGAGAGGACAGGAACATAAATGTTCTATGTATTCTGTGATGCTAGTGTATTATTGCAAACCATGACCATATATGTATTTTTTTCTTCCTTCCCTTTTTTTTTTTTAGCAAACAATGCTTTAAATAAAGTCCATTCTATAGTATTATACTGTATGACTATCCTGTAATTTACTTAATTGTTCACTTTTTGCTGAGCATTTTTTTTTCTTTGCTGTATAACATTAAATTGTCCTTGAATATACATCTTTAAGCTTACCTTTGATTATTTTCTTAGGTTATATTCCTAGAAGTTGGAGAGAGATTAATTTTGACTGGGGAAAGGTATACTGGATTAAGGGACACTGGCCCAGAATCCTGAAGGATGGATGGTGTTTCCTGGCTTCTCTGCTGGAGACACTGTAGTACAGTAGTTTTGGAGACTCAGAATCAGGCAGACTTGGGTTAAGATTCCCACCTCGTTTGCAGCTGAGTGATTTGGGGCAACTATGAAAAAGCCTCGGTATTCTCATCTATAAAGTGGGATGATAACAACAATACTTGCCTTCCAGGGTTGTTTTCTTTCTCCTCGAAACATTTTTAATGAGACAATCCAATGCATGTGCTCACATTTCTTTCTGCCTTTTTTCTCTCCGTGAAATTTATCAGACTCATATACAGGATCTTGATTGTAATCTCCTGTTTCTTACTCATCTGTTACTTCATTTCACCTTCAAAGTTTTTTTCATTATCCTGTGCTTCCTGGTGTGTTCTTGTTACTCTTGATCATTCTTCCTTTGTTTTCGCCTTTGCTTTTGCCTCCCCTTTCTGGCTATGTTTTATTTTTCTTTGCTTCTTGTGATCTGATTTTTTTTTTTTTTTCTTTACTTTTTAACTCCCATTTCCCACTCTTTTTTCTTTAACTTAAAATATTTAATACATACTTGGCCATTACACAAATGTAGAAAACATGGAAACAGAAAAGTTGCCTGTATTCTCACCTCTCAGATAATATGCAGTGTCAAGGATTTGGAGTCTATTCTTAGAGATACCTTTATGTGTATACTAGGATTATTTTTCTGAATAAATTGATCTACCTTAACTTTTGGCATGGCAATATGGTTAGTTTTATTTGTTTGTTTTTATTTTTACTTAGTTGTTTAATTTATTGTACCCTGGAGCCAGGTTACCTGGTTAGAATCCTAGCTCTACCTCCTACTAGCTTTGAGACCTTGAGCTTATTACTTATTTCTGTGCTCCAATTAATGCATATGTAAGGTGGGAGCAATAATAAAATTTATTTCATAGCACTGTTACAAGGATTAAATGGAACCTGTAAAGGACTCAGAAGAGTACCTAGTACATAGTATTCAAGAAATATTAGCTGCTATTATCTTATTATTCATGCTATTTTTTATTTATTTGGTCATGCTCAGTAATATGTGTCTAGAATTTGGATATAATTAATTGAACCTTTCAGAGGGCAAACCTTGCGGAGGTCTTGTTTAGTTTTGTTGGGCTTCCCTGGTGACTCAGTAGTAAAGAATCCACCTGGCAGTGCAGGAGACCCAGCTTTGACCCCTGATCTTGGAAAATCCTACATGCCGTGGGGCAGCTAAGCCCAGGGGCCACAGCTGCTGGCCTGAGCCCTTGAGCCTGCGCTCCGCAAAGTGGCCCCTGCTCACCGAGACTAGAAAACAGCCTGTGCAGTAATGGAGACCCAGCACAGTCAAAAGTCAGCAAAATTAGATATTTAGAAAACGATGGGATAGAGGGTCCCGAGGGTCCCTTCCCCCCAAAAAAATTTCTGTTGGTTTTTTTTAAAACAATTATTTTACGGAGGTATATTTTGCATACAACATTATTTTAGTTTCAGATGTACAAAATAATAATTTAACAATTATATTTATTGAAGAATGATCACCACAATAAATGTACATCTGTCATCATATATAGTTACGGAATTTTTTTTCCTTGTGATAGAATTTTTAAGATTAACTCTCTTCAGTTCAGTCGCTCAGTCGTGTCTGACTGTTTGCAACCCCATGAATCACAGCACGCCAGGCCCCCCGTCCATCACTAACTCCTGGAGTTCACTCAGACTCACGTCCATCGAGTCAGTGATGCCATCCAGCCATCTCATCCTCTCATCCCCTTCTCCTCCTGCCCCCAATCCCTCCCAGCATCAAAGTCTTTTCCAATGAGTCAGCTCTTTGCATGAGGTGGCCAAAGTACTGGAGTTTCAGCTTTAGCATCATTCCTTCCAAAGAAATCTCAGGGCTGATCTCCTTCAGAATGGACTGGTTGGATCTCCTTGCAGTCCAAGGGACTCTCAAGAGTCTTCTCCAACACCACAGTCCAAAAGCATCAATTCTTCGGCACTCCGCCTTCTTCACAGTCCAACTCTCACATCCATACATGACCACAGGAAAAACCATAGCCTTGACTAGGCGGACCTTAGTCGGCAAAGTAATGTCTCTGCTTGTGAATATGCTATCTAGGTATCTAGGCTGGTCATAACTTTTCTTCCAAGGAGTAAGTGTCTTTTAATTTCATGGCTGCAATCACCATCTGCAGTGATTTTGGAGCCCTAAAAAATAAAGTCAGCCACTGTTTCCCCATCTATTTCCCATGAAGTGATGGGACTGGATGCCATCATCGTCGTTTTCTGAATGTTGAGCTTTAAGCCAACTTTTTCGCTCTCCTCTTTCACTTTCATCAAGAGGTTTTTTAGTTCTTCTTCACTTTCTGCCATAAGAGTGGTGTCATCTGCATATCTGAGGTTATTGATATTTCTCCCAGCAATCTTGATTCCAGTCCAGCGTTTCTCATGATGTACTCTGCATATAAGTTAAATAACCAGGGTGACGATATACAGCCTTGACGTACTCCTTTTCCTATTTGGAACCAGTCTGTTGTTCCATGTCCAGTTCTAACTGTTGCTTCCTGACCTGCATATAGATTTCTCAAGAGGCAGGTCAGGTGGTCTGGTATTCAAAAGCAAAGGAGAAAAGGAAAGATATAAGCACCTGAATGCAGAGTTCCAAAGAATAGCAAGAAGAGATAAGAAAGCCTTCTTCAGTGATCAATGCAAAGAAATAGAGGAAAACAACAGAATGGGAAAGACTAGAGATCTCTTCAAGAAAATTAGAGATACCAAGGGAACATTTCATGCAAAGATGGGCTCGATAAAGGACAGAAATGGTATGGACCTAACAGAAGCAGAAGATATTAAGAAGAGGTGGCAAGAATACACAGAAGAACTGTACAAAAAAGATCTTCACGACCCAGATAATCATGATGGTGTGATCACTCACCTAGAGCCAGACATCTTGGAATGTGAAGTAAAGTGGGCCTTAGAAAGCATCACTATGAACAAACCTAGTGGAGGTGATGGAATTCCAGTTGAGCTATTTCAAATCCTGAAAGATGATGCTGTGAAAGTGCTGCACTCAATCTGCCAGCAAATTTGGAAAACTCAGCAGTGGCCACAGGACTGGAAAAGGTCCGTTTTCATTCCAATTCCAAAGAAAGGCAATGCCAAAGAATGCTTAAACTACCACACAATTGCACTCATCTCACATGCTAGTAAACAAAATAATTTAACAATTATATGTATTGAAGAATGATCAACACAATAAATGTACATCTGTCATCATATATGGTTAGGGAATTTTTTTTCCTTGTGATAGAATTTTTAAGATTTACTCTCTTAGCAACTTCTAAATATGCAGTACAGCATTATTCACTATAGTTACCATGTTGTGCATCATATCTTCACGACTTAGTTATTTTCTAAGTGGAAGTTAGTACCTTTTGATCCTCTTCATTCTTTCACTCCCCCATCCTCTCCTTGCCTCTGGCAAGCACCCAATATGTTTTCTGTGTCTGTGAGCTTGGAGTTTTTTCGTTTATTTTTGGTCTCATATATAAGTAACATCATATGGTATTTGGACTTTCTCTGATGGACTTAATTCACTTCACATAATGCCCTTAAAGTCCATCCCTGTTGTCACCGATGGCAAGATTTCATTCTTTTTAATGACTCAGTGATATTCCATTGTGTATTATGTGTGCGCTCAAACCTCGGCTAACTGTTGGCCCCAGCGTGAAGGGAAAAAGGGGATGTCTGTACTGGAAGCACGTGCCGCTGAGACTCAGATGAGGTCTGAGTGCGGGAGCCTGGATTCCAGCGCAGAGTTGTGTGGAGGGTAAGGGATGCTTAGCCTTTGAGTCTTTGTAGGACTGGGCAGGAATTGGGGGCAGAGACTGAGAGGAAAACAACTGTCAGGAAGGTAACTTGCATCTTGTTTTCTCCTTAGATTTGTTAGTCGCTAAGTCATGTCTGATTCTTGCGACCCCATGGACTGTAGCCCATCAGTCTCCTCTGTCCATGGATTCTTAAGCAAGAACAACTGGAGTGGGTTACCGTTTCCTACTCCAGGGGATCTTCCCAACCCAGGGGTCAAAGCTGCATCTCTTGCTTCTCCTGCTTCTCCTGGAAGCGGATTCTTTGTCACCTGGGTAGAGAGAGCCCCAGATCATGTGATACTTCTACATTTAACTTTTCGAAGAACCCCATACTGTTTTCTATAGTGACTGCATCAATTTACAGTCCCACCAACGTGAGGTTTGCATGGGGGTTCCCTTTTCTCCGTGTCTTCACCAGCATTCGCTGCTTGTTTTCTTTTCTGGGGTTGGGGGGCTTGCTGGTGCAGCTTGTGGAATCTTAGTTCTTTGATCAGGAATCAAACCCATGCCCCATGCAGTGGAAGCAAAGATCTCTAGCTCCTGGACCACCAGTAAATCTCCTGTTTCTTATCTTTTTTGATAATAGCCATTCTAACAAGTGTGAAGTGTTGCCTCATTATGGTTTTTGATTTACTTTCCCTGATAATTAATGATGTTGAGCTTCTTTTCATGTACCTGTTGGCCATCTGTATGCCTGTCTTCCTTGGAAAAATGTCTATGCAGATCCTCTGACAGTTTTTAAAATAGATTGGTTAGGTCTGGTTTGTTTGGTTTTTTTTTAACTATGATTTGTATGAATTCTTTATACATTTTAGATATTAATCCCTTATCAGTTAAGTGAGTTGCAAATATTTTATCCCATTCTCTAGGTTGCATTTTTAGCATTTTTTTAAACGAATTTAAATTTTCTTTATTTATTTGGGCATGCTGTGTGGTATATGGGATCTTAGTTCCTGGACCAGGGATCAGACCCTTAGCTCCTGTCTTAGAAGCATGAGTCTTACACTGCAGGCAAGACCCCCCTTTTCATGTGGTTGGTGGTTTCCTTTGCTGTGCAGCATGTTGGTTCTTTCACTGTTCCTGTCATCATACATACTTGAGTCAAGGCTCTAGTGACTGGGGATTCAACCAGAATGCCCATTGCTGATGTCCAGTTTGAACCTTTGTATTGATCTGCTTGGGACGCCATAACAAAATACCAAAGACTAGGTAGCTTGAACAACACTAATTTATTTTCTCACAGTTCTGGAGCCCAGAAGTCCAAGATCACGGTGCTGGTAGGGGTGGTTTCCTCTGAAACCTCTCCTTGACTTACAGTGGCCACCCTCTTGCTGCCTCTTCACCTGGTCGTTCCCTCTATGGCATGAGCGCTCTTGGTGTCTCTTTGTAGAACACCACCAATCAGACTGGATTAGGGCATGTGCATGTCCGAAGGGCCTCATTTTAACAATTATATCATCCTTAAAGGGCTTGTCTCCAAATACAGTTACTTTCTGAAGTTAGGGCTTTCATATATGAATTTTGAGGGAATACAATTCAGTCCTTAAGCACCAGAAACCATTTTGAAGATTTGGCAGAAAGAGCAATGATGTAGCCAGGTGTCTCCTCAGATGACTTGGACTTGGGCTTACTTGGGTTGCTCTTGTGATCTTGAAAGAAATAGGTTTTTTTGTTTGTTTAACAACTGGTTATCAATATTTAGGAAAATGTTAATTTAAGCTTCTGCAATGGTGACACTAACCTTGACTTGCAGCTCCGTACTGATGGAAGAGATCTGCTTGGCAGTCTCAGGACTGTGCAGGTCATTGAGTTGCGTATGGATCCTCATCTGGAATCAATCTCAAATATTAAAACTTTCACCACAAGGAGTTTTCCTTGTAGTTATTTTCAGGGTTTTGGTAGGCGTCTGAACCCGTCCTTACACTTTGAGATTCTTTCCCTTTGGGCCTCTGATCAGGTCAGCACATACCTTCTCCAAAGATTTCACTTTGCAGCTGGTGAGGGTGATTCTAATCCTGTGAATTGTCAGCTCTGGCTCCACAAGAGTCTTTCTGTATCTTCAAAAGCCATGACTGAGGCTGCGGAGCTTCCTGCAGGCTAGTTCCCTGGCGAGACTTGGCGAGACCAGAGTCAGGGAGTAGGAGCAGGTAACTCCAGGCTCTACTGCAGCAGCAGCTGAGTTTTCCTCAAAGAGCTGGGGGTGTTTAAATGGATTCACATCTTTTGTCCATTTCCCCACATTTTAGACCTTGCCTTAGAAAACCTTCTGGCACTTCTTCCACTGTTGGCTCTACATATTTCTCCTGCATGTGGGAAACCAGCCTCTACCACAGTGCTGGCAGATACCTACAGCTTTAAAGCTAGTGTTTTGAATCAAGTTTTTTTGGGGGTGTGTGTGTGTGTGTCTCATCTGTCAATTTGAAAAATGGTCTTATCTTAACAAGTAGATGTTATATTGAATGATTTGCTCTGACCTGGTTTGTTAAGGTTCTTTGTTGTTCAATGTCAGTTTGTACCAATTTGTACTTACGCTGAGTGATGAGAAAGAATGATAGATTAACATATAGTTCCTGTTCCTTTGGGAGTTTACTGCTTGATAGGGGAGAACTACAGGCACATAGATGATGTCATTATATGGGAAGTGCTTTGACAGTGTTCTGCATGGTGTAGTGGAAGCCTAGGAAGGAGACGGAGGAAGGATTGGGAGTGGGGTAAGTCATTTTCCAGAAAATAATGTGGATGAATATCTGCTGGCCAGATGAAGAAAGAGGGGAAAGGGTATTCCGCATGGCTGGAATAGCATGAGCAAAAGCAGAGGTTGTGAAACTTTTTGCTGGGAATTTTAAGTAGTTTTGTATTGCTAAGGGGAAAATTGCAAGAGTAGAGACAGTGATGAAGATGATAAACTTATCACCAGGTTGGGTTTTGCTAGAACTATTGCCTGGCTGAAAAATTTGGATTTTATCTTACAGGCAATGTGAAATCACTGGAAGCTTGAAGCAAGTGTGAGATCTGGACTTTCCAGAAGGCTGTATAGTGTAGCCCAGTCTCTGGAACTGGACTGCTTTGGTTTGAATCTGTAGCTCTGGGCCTCAGTTTCCCCATGTAGAAAAGAGACAATAATAACAGTATCATCCAGCTGCTAAGGTTGTTGTAGGGATTAAATGGTAGTCCATGTAATGTGCCTGGCATATAGTGCATGCTCAATAAATGTTAACTCTTTCTCCAGCAGTGGGGTGGAGGATGGATGTCAGTGGGCCAAGATTAAACAAGGCAGAGAAAACAACTGAAAGACTAAATGCAATTCTCCAGGTGATGATTTTGAATTCTGGTGCTGGAGAAGATTCTTGAGAGGCCCTTGGATTGCAAGGAGATCAAACCAGTCAATCCTAAAGGAAATCAATCCTGAATATTCATTGAAAGAACTGGGGCTGAAGCTGAAGCTCCAGTATTTTGCCACCTGATATGAAGAGCAGACTGATTGGAAAAGACCCTGATGCTGGGAAAGATTGAGGGCAAAAGGAGAAGGGGGCGACAGAGCACAAGATGATTTGATGGCATTATCAACTCAATGGACATGAGTTTTAGCAAACTCCAAGAGATAGTGAAGGACAGGGAAGCCTGGCGTGCTGCCGTCAATGGAATTGCAGAGTCAGAACACAACTTAGTGACTGAACAACGAGCAACAGATGATGATGGTACTGAAAAATGGCGGAGGGGCCAAACTGGGGAGGTTTGGGAGATGACATTGTCGTGCTTGTTGCTTAATTGACTAGAATGAAGGAAAGATGGTGATGACTTAAAAGTGGAGTAGTTAGCAGGATCAAACATCTTACCAAGAGCACAGAAGGTAACTGAAAAAGCCAATGCTGGATATTTTAATTCTAAGACTAGTTTATTTATTAATTAAAAAATTTTTTTTTTAATTTTTACTTTATTTTGCTTTACAATACTCTAAGACTATTTTAATGTTTTAGAAATTGGGATGTGACTTATAGCCAATATAAGTCTATTGTATATATTTAATTTTCCCCCAAGAAGTTTTTACTAAATCATTTTTTTATCTTATAATCAGGGTATCTTAAAATTGAGGAATACAATGATTGGTGCCCTTAGTAAAAGCAATTTTAATTTCAGGTTGAGAGCCAAAAATGTACTGAAGTAGGCTGAGCAGTGAACATGTATGTTGGGTTGCAAACAGTATGTGTGATTACTTCTTTAAGAAGTTTGGAGAAGAAGGGAGGAAAAAATTGTAACCAGAGAGGGGTGCACGATTAAGTGAAGGTTTTCTGTACAGGAAGGCACCAAAAATCTATTGATACCTTTGACTCTGTAACTTTTCTTGTTGTGAACTTAAGGGTAAGTTAAACATCACAATGGAAAAGGTGAAGTTTTCTTTTGTTTTGGTTTACCATCTTAATTATCAGTAGTAGGACATTTTTATGTATGTACATTATGCCAAGTATACTCAGATGATAACGAATCTGCAATGTGGGAGACCCAGATTTGATCCCTGGGTTGGGAAGGTCCCCTGGAGAAGGGAATGGCTACTAACTCCAATATTCTTGTCTGGAAAATTCCATGGACAGAGAAGCCTGGCAGGCCATAGTCCATGGGGTCACAGAGAGCTGACATGACTGAGTGACTAACACACATACAATATGCCAAGTATAGGTCCAAGGTTAAATGCAAAAGGGAGGTCGTGATGTGGTAAGGGAAAATATAAAATAGATGAGGAGAATGGATGTGGAAATCCATTCCCTCAACTCTGCTGGTCTATACATGGTGGTTCTAGAAAAGAGTCAGTCTTTCTAAGGCTAAGTCACAGTGATAGAGGAGAGACGCTTTGGTGGGCTGGAATATAAGCATTTTTTCAGAAGTATTTACATTTACTTATATGCCTTATTTTGAAGTCAGAAAAAGAAGTGTGTACAGAAGGACCTATGGGCAGATGATAATGATAATAAGGCATCATACCTATTAGGTGCTTCCTGTTGGTCAGACACTCTTATAAGCCCTTTATTTGTAGTAATTTGTTCAACTCTCAACAACAGCCTTTTGATGTCGAAACTGTTATTATCCCCATTTTACAAATGGGTAAACTGAGGTTCAAAGTGGCTTGCCCGGGTCACACATATTATAAGTAACAGAGCTGGGATTTGAATGCAGGCATGTTGGTTCCAGAGGCTTGTTCTGGAATGAGAAGGGGACCGTGGATCAGGATGACCGGGGTGTCCTGCAGTCACTAGGAAGGAAGGACCCGGTGGCTGGACTTGACTCAGGGTGCAATGCGCAGTCACAGTAGAACTCTGAGCATTGCCGTCAGGTCATGGGGAAGTCATCAGCAGTGCCTGCCTCAGAGGAAGGTGGGAAGGCCATGAGGCCAAGGGCCCTGTATTTTAAATAAGAGAAGAAAAGTCAGATTTCATGAGAAGAGGAAGGTGCCTGTTGTCCAGTATGTTTGCGAATCTATGTGGTCGTGTCATTCCTGAACACGCTCTAGATCTGATGATCTGAGAGGACTCAATAAAGAACTTTGGCTAAAGTAGAAGAAAGGCAGAAATAATCATCAAATTCATATGCTGTGATTTATTTATTTGTCTTCTTTTAGGTGGCCTTTTATTTCAAGGGCTAGTTTTTAGCTTAATTAGAAGCTGATTTTATTTGGGTGGTGTCATAGGTTGGCTTCTTGGGAAGCTGACTCTGAGATGTCAATTACTGTCCTAAGACATTTATGAGGGAGTGCTCTTGAGATCCACACCTATGGAAAGGAAGCAGGATTGGGCAGAGGGAGAAGTTGAGCTGCACTGTAGTCCCAACAAGGCCTCAGCCTTCTGCACAGGGAACTTTGAAGCAGGAATTGCCCTTCATTGTCCCAAGTTGGGGAGGTAGGACAATAGAGCTGGGGCTTTATATGTCCTCCCCACACCCCACTTTTTTTGGATCACATGGCATGTGGGTTCTTAGTTCCCTGACCAGGGATTGAACCCACTTCCCCTGCATTGGAAGCAGAGTGTCTTAACCACTGGACCACCAGGGAAGTCCCCAAAAGTCAGTTCTTGCTGATTCTCTCTATTTTTGGCCACAGGACTGGCTGGATCTCCGTTCCCCAGTCATGTATTGAATCCAAGCTACACCAGTGAAAGTCCATAATTCTAACGCCCCTCCTCTTGATCAGGCATTGGATGCTGGTACCCTGACCCTGTTCTGCCTGGTAGAAGGCCATGCCCCTGGGCAAGTGTTCTTGTTACCCTCAGAGAGGGATGACAGCTGCAGGCTTTCTTCTGGCAGTAGTCCAGCAGCCAGGACGAGTCTTTCATTCCTGAAGAGAGATCTGGTTTTGAGTATCTCAGTGCACATCACAGGGAGCAAATTGTAAAATTTAAGAATCTGAAAAACAAACAAACAACATTCCCATCATCAAAGCAGAGAAAGTTGACTTCGGCAAAAAAATCAAAACAATTCATTATCAGCATCCTTGATGAGAGCTGAATCAGAGAACTTCCATGTCCTCAGATTTCAATTTAGTAAAGGTTATTTGCTTTAATTTCTGTGTCTGTTGTTACAATTGACTATAGGTTTGACTTGGAAATGTAGTGCCAAATAGACACAAAATAATATGATTAGAAGTAATTTAGAGATAAAATGGACCTGACTTGTAAAAGAATCATATTTTAGTACATAGTTTGCCTCCATTAAGGCGTGTTTGCTCAGTTGAGTCTGACTCTGAGACCCCACGGACTATAGCCCTCCAGGCTCCTCTGTCCATGGGATTTCCTAGGCTAGAATACTGGAGTGGGTTGCCACTCCAGTATTTGCCTCCTTGAGCGGGGCTCTTCTTGACCCTGGGATCGAACCCGTGTCTTCTGCATTGGCAGGCAGATTCTTGACCACTGAGCTACCTGGGAAGCACTGCCTCCGTTGAACCAGTGGCTTTTCTGAAAAGCAGCATGATGTATAAAAGTATGGTATAATAAGGAAGGAAAGCAGGGATAGGAGTAACCTGTATGCTAATCACAGCTCTGTCATTTCCTAGCTGTGAAAACTGAGATCTTCCACTTAACCTTTTAGACATTCAATTTTTTCATCTATAAAATGGGAGAGAGAATACTTAGCCTGGCTAATTCAGTGTTGTTGTATCAAATTGAAATAAATTACATAAAAATCCTCTCTCAATATTTAAGCCAGAAAAGAAAGGAAGAAAGAAAGAGGGACTTCCTTGGTGGTACAATGGATAAGAATTCTCCTGGCAAGAGAGGGGAGGTGGATTCGACCCCTGATCTGGAAAGATCCCAAATGTGGTGGAGCAACTGAGCCCATGTGCCCCACCTGCTGAGCCTGCGCTGCACGCCGAGAGAAGCCTCTGTAACCAGAACCTGTGCACCGCACAGTGAAGGGCAGCCCCAACTCACAGCAATTAGAAAAATCCGCCTGCGGCAACAAAGACCCAGCACAACCAAATATAAATAGATCTATTATAAAAAAAGAGAAAGAAACAAGAAAAAGAACCTAGAGGATTTCAGCGAATATCTAGTTCAAACCCTTCGTGTTTCGGATTAGAAAAGGGAGCCTCAGGGGTCAAGAGACTATATTCAGTAATCAGTTCAGTTCAGTCACTCAGTTGTGTCCGACTCTTTGCGACCCCATGAACCGCAGCACACCAGGCCTCCCTGTCGATTACCAACTCCCGGAGTCCACCCAAACCCATGTCCATTGAGTTGGTGATGCCATCCAACCATCTCATCCTCTGTTGTCCCCTTCTCCTCCTGCCCTCAATCTTTCCCAGCATCAGGGTCTTTTCAAATGAGTCAGCTCTTCGCATCAGGTGGCCAAAGTATTGGAGTTTCAGCTTCAGCATCAGTCCTTCCAATGAATATTCAGGACTGATTCCTTTAGGATTGGCTGGTTTGATCTCCTTGCAGTCCAAGGGATTCTCAAGAGTCTTCTCCAACACCACAGTTCAAAAGAATCAGTTCTTTAAGCATTCAGCTTTCTTTTAAGATCCAACTCTCACATCCATACATGACTACTGGAAAAACCATAGGTTTGACTAGACGGACCTTTGTTGGCAAAGTGATGTCTCTGTTTTTTAATAAGCTATCTAGGTTGATGCTGCGATTCATGGGGTCGCAAAGAGTCGGACACGACTGAGCGACTGAACTGAACTGAACTGATGGGACCAGATGCCATGATCTCAGTTTTCTGAATGTTGCATTTTAAGCCTTCTTCTTTGCTTTCTGCCATAAAGGTGGTGTCATCTGCGTATCTGATGTTATTGGTATTTCTCCCAGCAATCTTGATTTCAGCTTGTGCTTCAGCCAGCCTGGCATTTCTTGTGATATACTCTGCATATAAGCTAAATAAGCAGGGTGACAGTATACAGCCTTGAAGTACTCTTTTCCCAATTTGGAACCCATCTGTTGTTCCAGGTCCGGATCTAACTGTTGCTTTCTGACCTGCATACAGATTTCTCAGGAGGTAGGTCAGGTGGTCTGGTAGTCCCATCTCTAAGAATTTTCCAGTTTATTGTGATCCACACAGTCAAAGGCTTTGGCATAGTTGATAAAGCAGAAGTAGATGTTTTTCTGGAACTCTCCTGCTTTTTCGATGATCCAGCAGATGTTGGCAATTTGATCTCTGGTTCCTCTACCTTTTCTAAATCCAGCTTGAACATCTGGAAGTTCACGGTTCACATACTGTTGAAGCCTGGCGTGGAGAATTTTGAGCATTACTTTACTAGTGTGTGAGATGAGTGAAATTGTGCAGTAGTTTGAACATACTTTGGCATTGCCCTTCTTTGGAATTGGGATGAAAACTGACCTTTTCCAGTCCTGTGGCTGCTACTGAGTTTTCCAAACTTGCTGGCATGTTGAGTGCAGCACTTTCACAGCATCATCTTTTAGGATTTGAAATAGCTCAACTGGAATTCCATTACCTCCATTAGCTTTGTTTGAAGTCATGTTTCCTAAGGCCTACTTGACTTCACATTCTAGGATGTCTGGCTCTAGGTGAGTGATCACACCATTGTGGTTATCTGAGTCAGGAAGATCTTTTTTGCATAGTTCTTCCATGTATTCTTGCCACCTCTTCTTAATGTCTTCTGCTTCTATTGGGTCTATACCATTTCTGTCCTTTATTGTGCCCATCTTTGCATGACATGTTCCTTTGGTATCTCTAATTTTCTTGAAGAGATCTCTAGTCTTTCCCATTCTATTGTTTTCCTCTATTTCTTTGCATTGATCACTGAGGAAGGCTTTCTTATGTCTTCTTGCTATTCTTTGGAACTCTGCATTCAAATGGGTATATCTTTCCTTTTCTCCTTTGCCTTTAGCTTCTCTTCTTTTCTCAGCTATTTGTAAGGCCTCCTCAGACAACCATTTTGCCTTCTTGCATTTCTTTTTCTTGGGGATGGTCTTGATCCCTGCCTCCTGTACAATGTCATGAACCTCCATCCATAGTTCTTCAGGCACTCTGTCTATCAGATCTAATCTTTTGAATCTATTTGTCATTTTCACTGTATAATCGGAAGGGATTTGATTTAGGTCATACCTGAATAGTCTAGTGGTTTTCCCTACTTTCTTCAATTTAAGTCTGAATTTGGCAATAAGGAGTTCATGATCTGAGCCACTGTCAGCTCCCAGTCTTGTTTTTGCTGACTGTATGGAGCTTCTCCATCCTTGGCTGCAAAGAATATAATCTGATTTCGATATTGACCATCTGGTAATATCCATGTGTAGAGTCCTCTCTTGTGTTGTTGGAAGAGGGTGTTTGCTACAAGAGTGTGTTCTCTTGGCAAAGCTCTATTAGCCTTTGCCCTGCTTCATTTTGTACTCCAAGGCAAACTTGCCTGTTACTCCAGGTATCTCTTGATTTCGTACTTTTGCATACTCAGTTCTATGAGTAATTTAATAAAGGAAAAATATGCTTGCATTGAACAAATGTGCTTGCATTTATCTAAGGAAGACAGGATTTTGACTAAAGCATCCTTCATCAGTTTGGGCTTGGAAGGCACAATTGAGAGTAACTGCAAGTGCAGGTTGGTAACGCAGAGTCCTGTGCTGGCACTTGTTTTGGAGTGTCAGCCGCTCCTGTGAACCTGCTTCCTCTCTCCCACCATGTTATTTAATTAGCCTGTCTTTCACCTCCTCTCTCAACCCCGCCACACACACCACCTTTTCTTTCCCTTTTCCTTTGGGCAGAAGTGAAAGTGAAGTTGCTCAGTGGTGTCCGACTTTGCAACCCTATGGACTGTAGACCACCAGGGTCCTCTGACTGTGGGATTTTCCAAGGAATAATACTGGAGTGGGTTGCCATTTCCTTCTCCAGGGGATCTTCCCAACCCAGTGATTGAGATGCTATAGAGGTGATCTGAGCCCACTTCTGGTCCAGAACCAGCTGTGTGATCTTAGACATGTTTCTTTACTTTAGTTCCTCATGTAAAACTGGGATGATAATACTTGTCCTGCTGATCTGTCATGCTTGTTTCAAGGATCAAACGAAGTAATGTATGTGAAAACACCTTAAAAAGAACAAAATGCCCTCAAAATGCCGAGTCTTATTGCCCTATTACTGCTCCTTCCTTTCCTTCCCTCCTTTGCCTCCAGCTTTCTGGCTTCCTGCCAGGACTGTCTGACAAGTGACAACAATTATTTGCTGAGAGGCTTTCTCTGAACCATGAAATGTCATTTGGGAAGCTGTTCTTGGACTGGTAGGAACTAATTAGATTATTGGTAGTCACAGAGGGAAATTTTTTTTTTTTTAATGAAAGAAATGTTTTATTTCCGTTGATTAAACAAGTATTGGCCTGCAGTTTAGCAAAAAACATTTGAAGAGGATTGTGAGAGGCTGTGAAATCTGAGAGGAGTTTGGATCTCTTGAATCCCTTGGCCTTGAGATCTCAGCACAGAGGGTTCCGGCTCGAGATGCTCCATCAGCTGGGACTGCGCTTCCCTCTCCACGGCGTTTCTCTGTCCACTCCTCATGGACCTACCTCTTTTCTTCTCAGGCTCCCTGGCATTGGGCAGGGCTGCGGTGCAAACCTATGAACCGGTAGTCAAAGTTCCTGAGAATAACCGTGAGTTGGGAGGGGCTGTGGGGGCTGGTGGGGGCTGGGGTGAGAGGGAGGCAGGGGCAGACCTCTGGGGAACATCCAGCCCACGTGGTGCTCTGGGTCCCTTTACTGCTGCTCCTTCCTCCACCTCACCTGGATTCTGCCTGCAGCTGCCAAGCTGTCCTGCTCCTACTCGGGCTTTTCCTCGCCCCGTGTGGAGTGGAAGTTTACCCATGGTGATATCAGAGGGCTCGTTTGCTATAACAACAAAATCACAGGTGAGTCGCTCCACCTCCTTGCTGACGCCTACTTGTAGAGGGATTGACTGTGCTTGGATTCCAGGGGAGGGGCACACCTGGGGGCTCAAGTCTCCAGGGCCTTCCCATTGCCCTCGCTGGTGGGAAGAAGAGAGCCCCTGTGCCTTGGGTGCCACCGTCATCAGCTTCTCTCAGCTCTCCAGCTCACTTTGCCTCGGCTTCCTCTCTCCTGGCAGCTTCCTATGAGAACCGAGTTACCTTCTCGGATAGTGGCATCACCTTCCACTCTGTGACCCGGAAAGACACGGGGATGTATACTTGTATGGTCTCTGATGAGGGCGGCAACACCTATGGGGAGGTCACCGTCCAGCTCATCGTGCTCGGTACGTGCCGCAGGTCTTCTGTGTGGGTTTGCAGTCGGTTGCTTCCCTAAACCCTTAACAGGCTCTGCTAAGCTCCAGAGCTCACGGATGGTGAGCATGCTCACGGCAGGTTGCAGGTGGGGCAGGGAGGAGGGTATTCAGAGTCCTGGTGCTGCCAGAGAGTGATGAGAGCCTGGTTAGGGGGAAACTGAGGGCACAGAAAGGGCGGAAGGCTAGAGCTGATGGACGGGGCTGTCATGCTACTGTGCCTGCAGGCAGCCCTCCCACCCTTGTGACCAGTACCTTCTCTGCCTCCCCAGTGCCTCCATCCAAGCCTGCGATCAACGTCCCCTCCTCTGTTACCATTGGAGGCCGAGCTGTGCTGACCTGCTCAGAGAAAGATGGTTCCCCACCATCCGAATACAAGTGGCTCAAGGATGGGGTAGAGATGCCTGTGGAACCCAAGAGCAACCGTGCCTTCAGCAACTCTTCCTATACCCTGAACCCCAAGACAGGGGAGTTGGTACGGATGTGTGTGTGTGTTAGTTGCTCAGTCATGTCCGACTCTTTGCGACCCCATGGACTGTAGCCTGCCAGGCTCCTTTGCCCATGGAACTCTCCAGGCAAGAATACTGGAGTGGGTTGCCATTTCCCTCTCCAGGGGATCTTCCCGACCCAGGGATCAAACCTTGATCCCTGCATCACAGGCAGTGCAGGTGGGGTTGGGGTAAAAGGTGTGTGTGATGGGGTGCAGCGTTACAGAAGCTCTGGAGGTGGGGGAAAAGCAAGCAACAAGGTAACTTTGGCATGAGGGTCAGGAGACATAAAAGAGAGGTAAGTGGCTTCTTCGAGCAGGAAGCCAGTTCATCTGCTGCCCTCTAGATCTTTGACCCCGTGTCGGCCTCTGATACTGGAGATTTCACCTGCGAGGCACAGAATGGCTATCAGTCCCCCGTGAAGTCAGACACGGTGCACATGGATGCTGGTGAGTGAGGGTGTGGCTGGGGCTTGCGCTCAGACCTGGGGTGCGGGTTGGGGTCTGCTTCCCGTCCTGGCTTTGGTGGTGCTGTCCGTGCTGTGAAGGCATGTTCAGGCGCCTGACCTCTCGTTCGTGTCCCGTAGTGGAGCTCAATGTCGGGGGCATCGTGGCAGCTGTCCTCGTAACGCTCATTCTGCTGGGAGCCTTGATTTTTGGTGTCTGGTTCGCCTATAGCCGAGGCTACTTTGACAGTGAGTATTTGCCCTCGAAGGTGGATCCTCCCTGCTTCAGGGCCTGATGCCTGAGTGCCACCTGAGTGCTGACCTGGTACTGAGCCTTTATGTGCTGGGTTACCTCCCGGGAAGCACGGGTCACCCGGGTCTCAGGGCCACACACTGGGGTCCCCATTTTCCTCTACTCTGCTGACACTCATGGTCCCATTTCTTGTCTTTCAGGAGCAAAGAAAGGGTGAGTGAGCTGTTGTCCAGGGGCTCTCTGAGGTTGAGAACGAGTCTGTGTATGGTTTGAAGCTGAGACGTGCCCAGGGGAAGAGGTTGGAGGGGGAGGCAACCAGCCTGGTAGGGAGAATATCTGGATTCCTACCATTGTCCACTGCTCCTGTGCTTGTCCTTTCTCCCTCCACCCAAACCTCCCTACCGAGAGCTCTGTGCACCCGTGAAGTTCTCGGTCCTGGCCTCTAACGTTAGTGAGCGGAGGTTAAGGAGAGGGACTGGGGGGCTGAGCGTCTCCATCTTCTCACTTGTCTTTAGGACCTCCAGTAAGAAGGTAATTTACAGCCAGCCCAGTGCTCGAAGTGAAGTGAGTATGCCTGCCCTGGGATGGGGAGGGCCCCCCGGATGGAGGCGAGGGTTTCCAGCCCGTGTTTGCATGTATTCTGGGGATTATCTAGCAGCTAGAGAAGACTGATGAGAGCTGACTTGGATGTTTGGTTTCTCCAGGGGGAGTTCAGACAGACCTCGTCATTCTTGGTGTGACCCTGGTCCAGCTTCTCTCCAGTGCTCGCCTTACTCAGGTGCTACCAGGCTCTGGCCCCTGATGTCTGTAGTTTCACAGGATGTCTTATTTGTCTTCGAGCCCCCTCAGGGGCCCCCACTTTTGCCTTAGATTGTGTTTTGTAATAATCTCAGCCATGTGCACCTTCCTGCCTCCCTTCCTTTCCCACCACTGCTGAGTGGCCGGGGACTTGTTTAAAGCCTTCTTGTCCCAGCCCTACAAGGGATCAGAGAGAAGTCCTGACTGATGCCTGCTGACCACAAGTAGACCACAAGAGCAGCGGGGCGCTCACTGCCCCTGCAGGTAGTGGCTCTCAGATAGGAATCTGGAGCCTGGCTTCCTGCTGTGCAGCTGGTCTCGAGTGGGGACTGGAGGCTGGAGCAGCTGGAATGGCTGTTTGGAAACGGTGTCGAGTCTCTGCCGCCTCTGCAGCCCACTTTCTTCTGTCTGCCGTGGGAAGTGCCACTGGGATCCTCCTGCACCATCCTCTTCCTGAACACAAGCAGACTGACAACGGTGTCTGTAGGGAAAATAAGACGCTGATCTGCAAGAAAGAAAGCTGGAGTGGACAGCTCAAGCTATCACCCCTTCTTTTGGTTGGAACAACTCGACCTGCCCTTTTAAGATATGTCTGCAGGGTTATGGAAATTTGTGTAGCAGTCAGTTCTGCTGAGCATGTGAGTGTGTGTGTTTGTGGTCTTAGCTCTAGGTTGAAATCAAGTGTTCCAGAGTCCTCTTGGGGTGGGAGGAAAGCACCTGGCTGAAGTGACGCTGTGCTCCAGGTTCTACGGGATCCGACTCACCCAGTGAAAGAAGCCCACCCTCCCACCTCTGCCAACCCAGATGCACTAGTACACTTCCCAGAGGCTACAGGAAAAGCTGCTCCAGAGCCTGAGGCAGGATTTCTCAAATCCTTTGGAGAACCACTTCTTTAGTAGTAAAGTAGTACTACTTTATTTAGAGGGTAGGTGTAAGTGATAGCAGGAGTAAGTGGGGTAGACACACCTGTCCCTGCTTTCCTCATCCCATCTGGACCCTTCTTTGCCCTTGAATCTATTTCTCCCTTTACCCCAGTAGTCTATTTATTAACTAGCAAGAGGGCAAATAAGGGATCTTCTCGGACTGATTTTGCTAATTTTGTGGAGGATACTGTGCACCATTTCACCATATTCTGTTCCCTTATCTGACAGTCCCTCCCAGAACTTTCTTTTCATCTAGGGTCCAGAAGGAAAAACAAAAAACAAATCATATTGTCACGCACCAATAAAAAATAAGCTTTCCAGATGGAAATAAAATCTAATTAGGCAATAAAAGTAGAGATTGTGAAACGGTTCAGTAAGAATGAAAATTTCAAAGTATGTTTCAGTTTCCTGGTTGGGAGACAGGGTGGGAAGGAGTAAGGGAGTAAAGGGCACAGGGAGGCAGAGGTGAATCATTGCTCTCACAAGTCTGGAGCAAATGGTTCCTCACTCCCTAGGTCACTTGTGAGGAGTATGAGTCAGTGATTACCAGCCTTGGAATTTACATCTCCAGCTAACAACAGCCCCTTTGAGTTGGAAAACACCTCGTCTGCTTTCATTTTAGAATGTTAAAACTAATTTTTGTAATAAATGTTTATTTTTCACATTGATTTTGTTTAAATCCTGAAGTTCTAGCTTTAAAGAATTGGAACTCCCAGAGTGACTTCGACATTCAATAATCTTCCCTGTAGTCTTTTATTTAAGAGATCAGGGATATCCTTCTACAGAATCTGGTTGGTTAGATTTCAGTTTAACTTACCATTGGAAAAGGAAATGGCAACCCACTCCAGTATTCTTGCTTGGAAAATCCCATGGATGGAGGAGCCTGGCAGGCTACAGTCCATGGGGCTGCAGAGAGTCAGACATGACTGAGCCACTTCATTTTCACTTTAACTTACCATTAGACTGTACTTAATGGTAATGTGAATGAATATAATCTATATTAAAAGGAGACTTGGGGTAGGAGAACAGGGTGATTCTGTAGAGATTAGTGTTTTAGACATGGACCCAACCTGATTAGAGATAAAATGATTGAACATTAAGGATGTGTTTATTGTCCCTGTGTTAATAGGATTTGCAGATCAAGGTGGGGATGGGGAAAGTGGGAAATGGATTGGTCCATTTCTGCATGCTGGGGCATGGGACAGATCAGTAAAGGAGATAAATGAAGAGGGTACAACTTGCACTTTAAAAATCTCTAATTTTGTAACTCTTGCAATTTATTGTCCCTTTGGTACTAGCTGTAAAAGTCTAGTATGAAATGGAACTTTTCTAAGAGGAATTTGTAATTTTTTTCCTTTTTTGGCCACGCTGGAGCTTGTGGAATCTTAGTTCCCCAACCAGGGATTGAACCCTCAGCCCATGGCAATGAAAGCCTGAGCCCTAACTACTGGACCTCCAGGGAATTTCCCAGTGGCTTGTTGAATAATTACTATCATTCATAAAGTTACTGTATATTACTACTATCCCCATTTCACAGATTGGGAATAAGAGGCACAGAAATGCTAAGGAACCTAGGCAAGTGTAGATCTGGGATTCAGGACAGCTTCAGAAGAGGCTGGGTAGCATATGTTCTCACAGTGACCCTCCATGAGAAAGAGCCGGAGGAGCTGGAGACAGAATTTAACTTTCCCTGTAGAGGTGTGTATGTGAGGATTAGGAGAGAGCAATGATACTTGGGGGTTTCTCTGAATTGTGACACCCCCCAACAGTACCTACAGTACAGCTTGAGAAGCAATTATGAAGCTCTTGGCAGAATGTAGGGCTTGTGAGTGCCACCTTCTGGAATGAAAGATAATGTCACTGCCTGTGGTCCAAGTGGCAAACAAAACATTTGTGGATAACGAGGAGTGAGAATAGCAACTTCATTAGTTGGCAAAATGAGAATACAAAAAGATCTCAATAGGCAGGAATGATAAACTTCACCTTAGGAGTTCAATAGTAGTAAGTGTAAGACTGTATCTTTGGACTTGCAAAACCAATTCTTCATGTATAAAGTTGGGAAAATGTAGAATGTCTAGAAGCAGAGATACTTGTTGCTGATAGTGCTAAAACCCTATATGAAGTTCTGTTTTAGGTGTCAAACTTTTTAAGACGATTACAGACAAATAGAATATCTTCATAGAAAGTGATATGGATGGTGAAGGGACTTAAAACTGTCATATGGAAACTTGTAAAACCATGTCAAACCCCCAAAAATCAAAGATTCAAGCAAGATAAAGTTAGATATTTGAAGATTACTGGATAGATGGCCTCAAGGGAGAGAATTAGAATCAATGGTTGATGTCCAAGAAAGAAGACTGGTTCTAATTCAGAATGTGCCCTTCGGAGCTTTAAGGAAGGGGTGTTGTGTGGTAGGGAAAATGTGTCCATGTGACCACTCAGTTGTGTCCGACTCTGTGACCCCATAGACTGTAGCCTGCCAGGGATTTTCCAGTTGAGAATACTGGAGTGGGAAGAAAATATACACAACCCGATTTTTATATCATAGTAAAACATGCTGGAGAGAGGACGTGAAGAAGCAATCAATTTCTGTGGTGAACACAGTACCGTAAATGCTGGAAGTCCTCTAGCATGATGATGCTGTTCGTATTACCCCATCCTGATACTGTTCTGTTGCCCACTAGTTGCCATCTCCACACATTCATCTCCCTCAAGAATCAAAGGGACCAAATATCTGCAATGTTTTTGGGACATGTCTGCCATGGTTTAATTTCAGTGATAATTTTCTTCCATAAATTTTTTTTTTTTTTTTTTTTTACAAATCAGAAAGGTGAACTTGGCTCATAGAGTCTACTCGGTGAGCTCAAAGATACTTTCAGAGAATAAAATTTATAGTTTTGTGACCCCATGGACTATAGCTTGCCAGGCTCCTCTGTCCATGAGATTCTCCAGGCAAGGATGCGGTAGTGGGTTTCCATTTCCTTCTAAAGGGGATCTTCTTGACCCAGGGATCGAACTTGCATTGCAGCCAGATTCTTTACTGTCTGAGCCACCAGAGAAGCCCTGTTTTATTCATAAAAGTGAAAGGCACTCAGTTGTGTCCCACTCTTTGTGACCCCATGGACTATACAGACCATGGAATTCTCCAGGCCAGAATACTTAGAGTGGGTAGCCTATCTTTTTCTCCAACGGATCTTCCTGATGTAGGAAGCGAACGGGGATCTCCTGCATTGCAGGCGGATTCTTTACCAACTGAGCTATCATAAAAGAAGCTAAAGCACCTAACCTCATTTGATTTTGAACATAGACGTTTAACATTTCTTCGGTCCAGGTCTGTGACATCTCTGTGGAGAGAGAAACTCAGACAACAGAGTAAGTGGGACATCTGGATTAGAATAAGGGCTAAATCCCTGGAGCCTGCAGGAAAGGAGTGAATGGAGAGCCAGATTTTTTAAAATGTTGAATTTTAAGCCAGATTTTTCACCAACATTCTTTTTTAAGAAAATTAATTTATTTTTTATTAAAGGATAATTGTTTTACAGAATTTTGTTGTTTTCTGTCAAACCTCAGCATGAATCAGCCATAGGTATACATATATCCTCTTTCACTAACATTCTCACCTCGATTTTGAAAGTGAAAGTGAAGTCGCTCAGTTGTGTCCGACTCTGCGACCCTCCCCTCCATCCATGGGATTCTCCAGGCAAGAATACTGGAGTGGGTTGCCATTTCCTTCTCCAGGAACCCACATTGCAGGCAGACGCTTTTAACCTCTGCACCAATGAAAATAAGCAGAAAAGCGATGGGGGACAGAGGGTTCCAGGCCTTGAAGCATGCATTTTTTTCTTGGTGTGTGGGCAGTAAAGACCGTGGAATGGGGTACAGGGCTGAGAATACGAGCAGCCTCATTCACTTCTGGTGTATGGAATCCTTCCCAGGCGGCTGGGCTCCTGGGTTTTCAGCGCTCTTCCTATCTGAGCCCAGCTCACAGTTTTAAGTGTTCAGGAAGGAGCACATTCAAACCTCCTTGGGGAGGCATCAACCTATACAGGAAAGGCTGAATGCTGAGAATGAAGTCCATTTATCCTGGTCTGGAAGGAGCCTGGCAACAGCAGTGTGGCCAGAGGGATAAACGAGGAGCAGGGACAACCCCTAAAGCTCCAGGTCTCTCTCTCTCTTTTCCCACCAATATTTTGACAACACTCCCAAGAGACTTGCGACCTAAGTCTGTTTACACAGAACACTTGAAGTCTACCTTGTAGGGGAAGAAAAGTCATTCCCCCACTACCCTCCTAGGTTCTTCAGTTGGGGTCCTGTCATTAGACTAACAAAAGATAATTTGGGCTTATACAGCATAATAAAAGAATAATAAAGTTTCAGTGAAATGACCAGACAAAAGGAAAAAGACTTTCCAGGATTGGCAAATTGTAGGGAAGTAAGTATATGGGAGCGGAGAAGGCAATGGCAACCCACTCCAGTGTTCTTGCCTGGAGAATCCCAGAGACAGAGGAGTCTAGTGGGCTGCCGTCTGTGGGGTCGCACAGAGTCGGACACGACTGAAGCGACTTAGCAGCAGCAAGTATATGGGGGAAACTAATGGGACATGAATGTTAGGTTTGTTATATAGATTTTTTCTTGTGTAGTCTCTGGGCTAAAGGCTAGAGTTGACTCTGGTGATTAACTTGTGTCCTTTCTGGTAAAGGTGGAGGGGCACCTTAATAAATTTATGTCCTGCTTTTAGGCAAATAGGGAAAGGGCGGAGGGCTTTTCTTGTATGCACTACTCATTCTCTTCAGCTTGAAATAATCAGTACGCCAAAGTGGCATATTTTGGGGTGGCATATTCTGCTACCCATCAATATCTATTTTTGGAGGGGAGTTGTTAATGTTCAGTTGCTCAGTCATGTCTCACTCTTTGCAACGCCATCGACTGCAGCATGTCAGGCCTCCCTGTCCTTTACTATCTCCTGGAGTTTGCTCAAACTTATGTCCATTAAGTTGATAATGCCATCCAACCATCTCATCCTCTGCCCTCTCTCCTC
Organism: Cephalophus harveyi; assembly: GCA_006410635.1. Lineage (NCBI taxonomy): Eukaryota > Metazoa > Chordata > Mammalia > Artiodactyla > Bovidae > Cephalophus > Cephalophus harveyi. The sequence goes on from SJYT01075878.1 coordinate 413,035, forward strand.
CAGCCTGCAATCTTTCCCATCATCAGGGTCTTTTCCAATGAGTCACCTCTTTGCATAGATAGCCAAAGTATTGGTGCTTTAGCTTCAGCATCAATCCTTCCAACGAATATTCAAGATTGATTTTCTTTAGGATGGACTGGTTTGGTCTCCCTGCTGTCCGAGGGACTCTCAAGAGTCTTTTAGAACACTACAATTCAAAAACATCAATTCTTCAGGGCTCAGCTTTCTTTATGGTCCAACTCTGACATCCATACATGACTACTGGAAAAACCATAGCTTTGACTATATGAACCTTTGTCAGCAAAGTTCATGGTTGCAGTCACCATCTGGAGTGATTTGAAGCCCAAGAAAATAAAGTCTGTCACTGTTTCCATTTCCCCATCTATTTGCCATGAAGTGATGGAACTGGATACTATGATCTTAGTTTTTTGAATGTTGAGGCAGCTTTTTTACTCTCCTCTTTTACCTTCATTAAGAGGCTCTTCAGTTCCTCTTCACTTTCTGCCATTAGAGTGGTGTCATCTGCATCTCCAAGAAACACAGGTTGAAATTTTTAAAGATGTCCAGGCTGAAAAGGGATGTCACTGTTGGCAGAAACATCACAGATTTTTTTACAAAGGTGTGAGAAAGATGAGCATTCTTTAGAGTTTGAGATAAGCAGATTTAGGTGAAAAACAGCCTTATGTTTTCCCTCATGGAGCTTTTACACATTTAGGAATCATAGGAGAGCTGGTGCAGCTGAAACTGTTCCCTGCTGCTGCTGTTAAGTCGCTTCAGTCGTGTCCGACCCTGTGCGACCCCATAGACGGCAGCCCACCAGGCTCCGCCATCCCTGGGATTCTCCAGGCAAGAACAGTGGCGTGGGCTGCCATTGCCTTCTCCAGAAGCTGTTCCCTAGGGAGCAGCAATCTGGTTGGAGGGCAGGACCTGAAGCTGTGGTTACCTAGTGCTTTACATAATGATAGCTGGCCTGGAATCCTCAGCGCCAGGCATTGTTCTAAAACGATTAAATGCTCTAGCTCATTTAATCCTCACACCTAAAAGGAAGGTACTCTTATCATTCATATTTGCAGATGAGGAATTGAGGCAGGAAAGCAGTTAAGTGCCTTGCCCAACGTCATATAGGGGTAAGTAGTGGAGCCAGAATGCAGACCCAGACGGACAGACTCCAGAGCCCCAATTCTAAAGACTCACTATTCTGCCTCTACCAAGGTTATAGAAATGTAATTATCCGTATGAAAAAGAGCTATTGGAAAGTTTCCCTAAACCACACCAGCACTGTCGCTCCGTACACAACTCCAGAGGCTTTTTGGAAAATTTAAGAACATGAGATGCCTGTTGGGAGACACTGCAGGCCTGAGGAGCTGCTCTTGAGGAATTCCATGTAAGCAATAGCAGGGGGAGGCAAGCTGGGGCTCCTGCTTGCAGCTCCCTGCGGGGCCTGCAGAATCCAGGCCTGGATCTGAGGTCTATTTCAAGAAAGCATCTCTTATGGATGCAGGTCAAATTTCCTTATACACTGAAAACTTTTTTAGTCCTAGGCCTTGATCATGTAGAAGAGAGAAGGAAAAAGAGGAAAGAAGAAATAAAAAGAAAATAGAATGAGGGGAAAGAAGTTGGCTAGGGTGGGAAGCAGGTGATGACAAACCTCTAGCTTTCAATGTTAGAACAAAGCCTAAGGTCCAGGTGGTCTAAAGATTGCCCTCTGCTACTGTCTGAATATTTGAGTTCCACCCAAATTCATATGCTGAAATCCTAACCCTCAAAGGTGACGGTATTAGGGGGTGGAGTCTTTAGCAGAAGTTTAAGTCATGAGGGTGGGACCTTCATTAATGGGTTGGTGTGCTTATAAAAGAAGCTCCACAACACTCCCTGGTTCCTTCCACCACGGAGGATATGAGGAGAAGTCTGCAATTTGGAAGAGAGCCCTCATCCAGCCATACTGGCATCCTAATCTCAGACTTCCAGCCTCCAAAACTGAAGAAATAAATTAGCATTGTTCATAAGCTACCCAGTCAACAGTATTTTGTTATAGCGGCCTAAATGAACCAAGGGATTCTCTAATATTTTAAAGGGTCTCAGTGGATGAAAGGACAAGACAGCAGGTATACTTGTGAAATAAAGCTGGTAAAAGTGTTAAGCCTGTCAATTACAAATTGGCACTTGCCAAGGGCAGTTTGCCAGCAACTGAACACCAACAAGAAGGGCCTTTGCATTCTAGCCATGCGTTACAGCTGCTGACCTTCAACACTCCCTGAAGGGAATTCAGGGTGGAGAGTGAGTCTCTCTGTTCCAGGGAAACTGGTGGAACAGGTCATTAGATAGATATTTTCAGGAGCTGATTTCATGATCCCAGTCCTTGCATCTCCTCATATCTAGAAAAGTACTCAGTCCCTCCATGGCCACATCAGCTCCTCCTGACTGGCAGAAAATCCTGTGAAGAAAGCACTTGACTGCATTGAAATCCCCCTTCTCCAAAATCGTACATACTGACCTTCCCCCACTACTTCTTTGGAGCAGTGTCTCAGAGCTATTTGAGGTGTTGTCTCCCAGGCTGCCCCAAATAATACTTAAGTTGCAACTCTCACTTTATGCATCTTTTTAATTGGCTAGCCCCACGTCTGTTAAATTTTATTTGGGGCAAAATGAGGACTGGAGCCTAGGAGACAGCAACTCAGATAGCTCTGAGAAACTGTTCCAAAGAGGAAGGTGATATATGTGATTCTGGTGAAGGGGAAATACTTGCAATCAAGCACATATTTTTTTTCCATAACGTTTCTACTAGTCTTGTGAAGCTTTTGCTAGTCATGAGGAACAGTCATCACTAGATATGAAGAGATACAAGAATTGCGCTCATTAAATCAGCTCGTGAAATAGCTAACTATCTGAACACCTGTCCTGCCAGTTTTTTCCCAAACAGTGTATCTCATTTATGCTATCCACCCTGAACTCCTTTCAGGGAGTGTTGAAAGTCAGTAGTTGCAGCAGTACATGATTTAATCCTTGTAGAGGTAGATGGCAAGCACCCTTGGCAAGTGCCAGTTTGTAGTTGACAGTGGTAGGGAAATGTACAAAGGCACAAATAGTCCTCAAGAAAAGGTACAGTACCTTTCTTGCAGCTAGACATGCTACCACTAGGTGGCGCTAGACCTTTCGGTCATGGCTATTCTTAACGTGATGCTATGTTAAAGGCATGATTTCCTGGACATAGAGTTAAGTATGAGGAATTAAAAATAGCTAACTTCCCTTATCAGATTTGCAAAATTTTAAAATCTTGTTCAGTTCAGTTCAGTCGCTCAGTTGTGTCCGACTCTTTGCGACCCCATGAATTGTAGCACGCCAGGCCTCCCTGTCCATCACCAACCCCAGGAGTTCACTCAGACTCACGTCCATCGAGTCGGTGATGCCATCCAGCCATCTCATCTTCTGTCGTCCCCTTCTCTTCCTGCCCCCAATCCCTCCCAGCATCAGGGTCTTTTCCAATGAGTCGACTCTTCGCATGAGGTGGCCAAAGTACTGGAGTTTCAGCTTTAGCATCATTCCTTCCAAAGAAATCCCAGGGCTTATCTCCTTCAGAATGGACTGGTTGTACAGGGGAGGAAAAAGAATTTTGCATCCACCCTTCTAAGTTCTTGGTTGAGGAACTGCTCCTTTTTCCCCATCCGCACCCCGCACCCCGCACCCTGTAATTTCTCTTCGAAAGGTTGACTTCTACTTGGTTTTCAGAGCATTTCCTATGTTTTGTTTTTATTTATGTATTTATCTGTTTGCTCCTTTTAAAAAGTAATCAACTCAAGATAATCCTTATGTCAACATAGGGGAGCAGAACTTGCCACTGTAAAATGTCTCTTTGGCATGCTGTGCTGCGCTTAGTCACTCAGTCGTGTCCGACTCTTTGCGACCCCGTGGACTGTAGCCCACCAGGCTCCTCTGTCCATGGGGATTCTCCAGGCAAGAAGGCTGCAGTGAGTAGCCTGTCCCTTCTCCAGGGGATCTTCCAGACCCAGGAATCGAACTGGGGTCTCTTGCATTGCAGGCAGACTCTTTACCAGCTGAGCTACCAGGGAAGCCCCTCTCATTGGCATATTCATTGTTTTAAGCTGGTTATTCTCTGAGAAACAGCAGACATGGTGAAGTGAAAGTCGGTCAGTCATGTTCGACTCTGTGACCCCATGGACTATACAGTCCATGGAATTCTCCAGGCCAGAATACTGGAGTGGGTAGCCTTTCCCTTCTCCAGGGAATCTTCCCAACCCAGGGATCAAATCCAAGTCTTCCGTATTGCAGGCAGATTCTTTACCAGCAGAAAAAAAGCCCAAGAATACTGGAGTGGGTAGTCTATCCCTTCTCCAGCCGGGGCTCTGTAAACCAAGTGGGAGTTGCCCTCTTGTAAGAAATGATTACATGTGTGAGGGAAATCTCCATTTGTAAGGGTGTGCTTTCTCTGTACCTCTAAGAGGAAGATGACCAAATCTCTGGAAACTTATCAACAGAGAAGGCAATGACCTAAATCCGCCTCACAATTACCCTTCTTTACTGTGCATTTCCTGGTAACGTCCCATAATGCACTGCCCCCATTCTCAGCATTCTCTTTTGTCTTTAGCTGAGGATGATATTTAAGGTGAAGAGTTTGGCCATTTGGTTGAGTTACTCAGTTTCCTGAGTTAGTTATCCAGTTTCCTGAGTCTCTCCCCTGGATACATGTTATTAATTAAATTTTGCTTTTCTCGTGTTAATCTGGTTCATGTCAATTTATTTCTTAAACTAGCCAGAAAAAGCTAAAAGGGGAGAGGAACATTTCTTCCTCAATACCAAAAGGGCATATGTTCGGGTGGCATATTCTGCTCCCTTTCACTTGATAACACACTTGATCATCAAGGGTGCGGGAAACAAACACGTATTTTGCTGATGTGAATATAAAAGGGGGGCAATTTGTTGTCGACTACAAATTGGCACTTGCCAAGGGCATTTGCCAGCAACTGAATAACAACAACAACAACAACAAGGAGGGCATTTGCCATCTGCTTCTGTGAAGATACAATCCTGTGCTGCTGCAGCTGTCGACCTTCAACACTCCCAGAGGGAGTTCAGGGTGGAGAATAAGAGGCACTTTGCGCTCCAGGGAAACTGGTGGAACAGGTCTTTAGATAGATATTTTCAGGAAATGATTTCATGATCTCAGTCCTTGCATCTCATTTCTAGAAAAGCACTAAATCCCTTCATGATGACATCAGCTCTTTGTGACTAGTAGAAAACCTTTTGTAGGATAAGTGCTTGACTGCTTTGAACTCCCCCTTCCCGTAAATCACATATATTGGCTTTCCTTCACTGTCTCTTTGGAGCCGTTTCTCAGCTATCTGAGGTGCTGTCTCCTGAGTTGCAGTCCTTACTTTGCCCCAAATCAAAATCAACTCGTAATTCTCACGTTGTGCATGTTTTTTTAATTGACATTGTCAATATCATAATGAAACTACGTATACATTTAAAATATGACCTGGCCAACATGTTCTCAAACAAAACTTGTCTGCTCACCTACCATACAGCAAAGCCAGTCTACTGATAACACGGTGTGGCGAAGGAAAGGACAGCATTTATTGATGTTTCAGGAATCTCTTTTTGGGGGCCATATCAAGTGGCTTGCAGGATCCTAATTCCCCAACCAAGGAATCTAACCTATGCCCTGAGCAGTGGAAGTACAGAGTCCTAATCACTGAACCGCTAGAAAATTCCTGATGTTTCAGGAATCTTAATCATCAGCTTTCCGGTTCCAACCAGTCTAGGGTCTATGGACTTGTGGTCAGCATGAAGTCATAGCTCTCCACGTGGGCAGGGGTCTTAGTTTCTGCAAAACAACTCAAATATATGCATCAGATGATTTATTATCTGTGTTCCATGAGGAGAAACTAGAACTCTGTTTTATGGCTGAAATACTGTTAAGCCATCATTACTTTTCTTGCTTGACTGCTTTTCCTGTTTTTGTGCATGCCCTCACTTCCCTAATTAGTAACTGCTTGAGTCTGCTCTTTGGAACTCAGAGAAGGCCTAGGAGACTAAAACTTTTTCTCCAAATAAGAAGCGTGGGACATGGAGCAGCTTTTGTACCAGGGAAGTCCTTGCAGGTTCCTGCTCATTTTTAACCCCCCTCCCCTTTTCTTTGATAGTTCTCAACTCTGACAGAACAAGGATGGGGCAAGAAAGTGAAGATGACAGGGCTGACAGTTTGATCCCTGGTAGAGGAATTAAGATCATGCTTGCTGTTCATCACAACCAAAAAATTTGGAAAAAAAAAAAAGGGGTCAATAAGCTACGGTGTATTCACACAATGAAATACTATGCAAATGTCAGCTGAAAAACACATAATATAGAAGTTGTGAGTTGGGCTTTCCTGGTGGTACAGTGGCTGGGAATCTGCCTGCCAATTGCAGGGGACACGGGTTGGATCCCTGGTCCAGGAAGGTTCCACATGCTTTGGGGCAGCCAAGTCCCTGCGCCACAATTGCTGGAGCCCACGTGCTCTAGAACCTTTGAGCCCGAGTGCTGCCACAACACAACCCTGTGTGCCCAGAGCCTGTGCTCTGCAACTAGAGACAGCACTGCAGTGAGAAGCCTGCACACGCAGCCAAGAGCGAGCTCGCATGGGGCAATGAAGACCTGGTGCAAAAAACACACACATACATAAATAAGTACTTAAAAAAAGAAATTGGGAGTTAAGTTTTATTTGGGAACCTTATACAGCACAAGAGAACATCTCAGAGAGCACCGAAGAACTTCTCTAAAGAGGTAAAGGAGGAGCTGGGATATATATGAACTTTTTCTTTTTCTAGGAAGAACATGTAGTCAAACATCAAAATATTACTGCTAATCACAAAGAGCAGACATCTCAAGTTAAAGGTTTTAGTGCTTCTGCGTTGATGAGAAGATGCAAGAATCTGGAGCCCTTCGAAAATTTTCCTTAGATATGGATCCTAGCTATCTAGTGCCAAAGCACAGAATGTTTCCTGCTTTTATTCGACCCTGAATATCTGAACATCCTTTCAGTGGAAGACGGCAGTGGCTAATGGCTTGATCCTGTGGAACTGGAATGGCAGGCAACATTTTTTTCTTTACACAATTATTAAAAAAAGAGAAAGATTTCTACAACTCAGTTTGAATACATAGTTTTATATATTTAGCATATATGATATATCTAAAATATCTATACATTTTAATAAAATTCTTCAAAGACTGAATTTTTAAAATTTGAAAATTATTATTTTTTTACTTTGGCTACACTAGGTCTTTGCTGTGGTGTGTGGGCTCTCCAGCTGGGGTTCACAGGCCCAGTTGCCCCATGACTTGTGGGTTCTTATTTCCCTGACCAAGGATTGAATCCACGTCCCATGCATTGGATGGAGAATGTGATGCACCCCACTCCAGTACTCTTGCCTGGAAAATCCCATGAGCAGAGGAGCCTGGTAGGCTGCAGTCCATGGGGTCTCGAAGATTCGGACACGACTGAGCGACTTCACTTTCATGCATTGGAGAAGGAAATGGCGACCCACTCCAGTGTTCTTGCCTGGAGAATCCCAGGGACGGGGGAGCCTGGTGGGCTGCCGTCTATGGGGTCGCACAGAGTCGGACACGACTGAAACGACTTAGCAGCAGCAGCAGCAGCAGCCCCTGCATTGGAAGATGCATTCTTAACCCCTGAACCACCAGGGAAGTCCCCAGGATATGTTTTTTAAATGAAGAAAAAGCAAGGCTTCCTTTTTGGTAAAAAGAGATGAGAAATAAGACAGCATATTATATTTATTTTTGCAGAGACAAACACAGAAAGAAAAATAGTTAATGAAATTGTTCATCATTGAAACAATTGGTGGCTAAGATAAAGGTGAAAGAGAAAGATGATGGAGTGTGGCTCTGAGCATACCACCTTCTATTATTTTGAATTTTGGAATTATAACTATGTTCTGCATATTTTTAAAAGTCAACAAGAAAAAAATTTGAATTTCATGGGAGAACTTGCCGAAGAGACTGCCATAACAGTACAAAGGAATTGGGAGTTGATTATGCTTGAGCTATGACAGTATTGAAATAGTACTGAAAAGACATATAGAAAAGACAGCGTGTCATGGCTGCACATTTTAAGAGAAGATACTTACACGGCCTGTTGAATGTGCTGGGTGAGAAGCAAACTTAAAAACCCCTAGGTGATTTTCCATGATGTCTGGCTCTAGGTGGGTGATCACACCATTGTGGTTATCTGGGTCATGTTGATCTTTTTTGTATACTTCTTCTGTGTATTCTTGCCACCTGTTCTTAATGTCTTCTGCTTCTGTTAGGTCCATACCATTTCTGTCCTTTATTGTGCCTGTCTTTACATGACATGTTCCCTTGGTATCTCTAATTTTCTTAAAGAGATCTCTAGTCTTCCCCATTCTATTGTTTTCCTCTATTTTTTTGCATTGATCACTGAGGAAGGCTTTCTTAGCTCTTCTTGCTATTCTTTGGAACTCTGCATTCAAATAGGTATATCTTTCCTTTTCTCCTTTGCCTTTCCTTCTCTTCTTTTCTTAGCTTTTGTAAGCCCTTCTCAGTCAACCATTTTGCCTTTTTGCGTGTCTTTTTCTTGGGGATGGTCTTGATCACTGCCTCCTGCACAATGTCACAGACTTCTGTCCATAGTTCTTCAGGCACTCTATCAGATCTAATCCCTTGAATCTGTTTGTCACTTCTACTGTATAATCATAAGGGATTTGATTTAGGTAACACCTGAATGGTCTAGTGGTTTTCCCTACTTTCTTCAATTTAAGTCTGAATTTTGCAATAAGAAGTTCATGATCTGAGCCACAGTCAGCTCCCAACCTTGCTTTTGCTGACTTTAAAGAGCTTCTCCATCTTTGGCTGCAAAGAATATAATCAATCTGATTTCAGTGTTGACCATCTGGTGATGTCCATGTGTAGAGTCTTCTCTTGTGTTGTTGGAAGAGGGTGTTTGCTATGACCAGTGTGTTCTCTTGGCAAAACTCTGTTAGCCTTTGTCCTGCTTCATTTGTACACCAAGGTCAAATTTGCCTGTTACTCCAGGTGTTTCTTGACTTCCTACTTTAGCACTCCAGACCCCTATAATTAAAAGGACATATTTTTTGGGTGTTAGTTCTAGAAGGTCTTGTAGGTCTTCATAGAACCGTTCAACTTCAGCTTCTTCAGGTGGGCCTTAGGAAGCATCACTACGAACAAAGCTAGTGGAGGTGGTGAAATTCCAGTTGAGCTATTTCAAATCCTAAAAGTTGATGCTGTGAAAGTGCTGCACTCAATATGCCAGCAAATTTGGAAAACTCAGCAGTGGCCACAGGACTGGAAAAGGTCAGTTTTCATCCCAATCCCAAAGAAAGGCAATGCCAAAGAATGTTCAAACTACCACACAACTGCACTCATCTCACACACTAGCAAAGTAATGTTCAAAATTCTCCAAGCCAGGCTTCAACAATATGTGAACTGAGAAATTCCAGATGTTCAAGCTGGATTTAGAAAAGGCAGAGGAAACAGAGATCAAATTGCCAACATCCGTTGGATCATCAAAAAAGCTAGAGAGTTCCAGAAAATCATCTACTTCTGCTTTATCAACTATGCCAAAGCCTTTGACTGTGTGGATCAACAAACTGTGGAAAATTCTTCAAGAGATGGGAATACCAGACAACCTGACCTGCCTCCTGAGAAATCTGTATGCAGGTCAAGAGGTAGCAGTTGGAACTGGGCATGGAACAACAGACTGGTTCAAAATCGGGACAGGAGTACATCAAGGCTGTATATTGTTACCTTGCTTATTTAACTTGTTTATGCAGAGTACATCATGAGAAATGCTGGGCTGGATGAAGCACAAGCTGAAATCAAGATTACTGGGAGAAATATCGCTTATCTCAGATATACAAATGACACCACCCTTATGACAGAAAGCAAAGAAGAACTAAAGAGCCTCTTGATGAAAGTGAAAGAAGAGAGTGAAAAAGTTGGCTTAAAACTCAACATTCAGAAAACTGAGATAATGGCATCTGGTCCCATCATCTCATGGCAAATAAATGGGGAAACAAAGGAAACAGTGAGAGACTTTAATTTTTTGGGCTCCAAAATCACTGCAGATGATGACTGCAGCCATGAAATTAAAAGATGCTTGTTTCTTGGAAGAAAAGCTATGACCAAACTAGACAGCATGGACTTCCCTGGTGGCTCAGAGGTTAAAGCGTCTGCATCCAATGTGGGAGATCTGGGTTTGATCCCTGGGTCAGGAAGATCCCCTGGAGAAGGAAAGGGCAATCCACTCCAGTATTCTTGCCTGGAGAATCCCATGGACAGAGAAGCCTAGTGGGTTACAGTCCACGGGGTCGCAAAGAGTCAGACACGACTGAGCGACTTCACCTCCACCTCCTAGACAGCATATTAAAAACCAGAGACATTACTTTGCCAACAAATGTCCGTCTAATCAAAGCTATGGTCTTTACAGTGGTCATGTATGGATGTGAGAGTTGGACTATAAGGAAAGCTGAGCGTGGAAGAATTGATGCCTTTGAACTGTGGTCTTGGAGAAGACTCTTGAGAGTCCCTTGGACTGCAAGGAGATCCAACCAGTCCATCCTAAAGGAGATCAGTCCTGGGTGTTCATTGGAAGGACTGATGTTGAAGCTGAAACTCCAATACTTTGGCCACTTGATGTGAAAAACTGACTCATTGGAAAAGACCCTGATGCTGGGAAAGATTGAAGGCATGAGGAGAAGGGGATGACAGAGGATGAGATGGTTAGATGGCATCACTGACTCGATGGACATGAGTTTGAGTAAGCTTTGAGGGTTGGTGATGGACAGGGAAGCCTGAGGTGCTGCAGTCTATGGGGTCGCAAAGAGTTGGACATAACTGAGTGATTGAACTGAACTGAGGTGATTGACTAAAAGAAAAAGCCTTAGCAAGACTGTGCCCCAGAATCATACCTCTGCCTCTCCTGCCAGTGGAGACCAATTACTCTTGTCTAAGTTTCAGGAGGAAGCTTCAAAGAGTAAAAAGCAAAGACTGTTTAGAGCCGGCAGAAGATTTGACTTCCATAGATCTTGAGCTTCATCATATGTTCACTGTAAAACGTTAGTTTTTGCTAAAAGACACACCCACCAGCGCCATGATAGTTGACAGTTTCCAATGACAACAACTGAACAAGACCATACAAGAACAAAAAGGAGAGCTGCATCAATCCCAGTTCCAAACCACACTCCTGTTCTTGGATGACTCATGGATATTTCTCTCACTTTTTCCAGTTGCCTCCCTTTTAGCTAGACCCTCCCTTAAATAGGAGGTCTCTGCTCTAACAGGGTTGAGAAGTTGATTTGTGAACTAAGTTCCTGCTTTTCCATTCTTTGGCCATTGAATACAGACTGAGCAGTTCCAGTCTCAGCATGGGTTTTTGTTCCCTTATTGGCTTAGAGAATCCAAGCAGGAGCAAGGACCTCTCTGGCTGAGGCAATGGGTCTTGGCAAGGGGTCTCAATTTGGTAATATCTGAACACAGAAAACTAGAAAGTAAGGAAAATCAACTGAAAAAACAGTACAATATCGTCATAAATTTGATGTGCTTTATTCAAGAGAAACTGATTCATGGATGGGGGGGTACAGTGCTTCACACTAGGGTCTAGTCAAGGAGAGAGTCTTTGTCACCTGGCACTTCTGGGCAATGCTGTCTCAATCCTCTAGAACAAGTATGTGGTGAGTGGACAGTGATGGTCACTCATGGTCCCAATTCATAACTTGCATCAGCAGTCAGCCAAAATCAAACACTGTTCTAGATACCTCGGGGAAAATTTCCACAAATTGTCAGTCACCTTGATGACAGGCTTAGGGGGAGGCTCGAGGAAACAACACTCTTACAAGGAAACAAACAGCATGTTTGTTACAAACAACACTTTAATGCTGCCTGAATCCCTGCTGCTAATTAAGGAGAAATTGTGAAAGACTTTGAAATGGACAAACACTGAGCCTCCTTTTAGTGGAGTACCAAGATTTGTCTAAACCAGAGGACCCTCCTTGGGATTTTCTGGTTCTGTAGGGGTTTGCACTCTTTATCATCTTTGACTATTTTGCAACTATGTAGGGAAAAGTTGGGCTTCCCTTGTGACTGAGATGGTAAAGTATATCCACCTGCAATGTGGGAGACCTGGCTTTGATCCCTGGGTTGGGAAGATCCCCTACCTTGGGATTTTCTGGTTCTGTAGGGGTTTGCACTCTTTATCATCTTTGACTATTTTGCAACTATGTAGGGAAAAGTTGGGCTTCCCTTGTGACTGAGATGGTAAAGAATATCCACCTGCAATGTGGGAGACCTGGCTTTGATCCCTGGGTTGGGAAGATCCCCTGGAGGAGGGCATGGCAACCCACTCCAGTATTCTTGCCTGGAGAATCCTCATACAGAGGAGCCTGGCAGGCTATAGTCCATGGGCTCGCAAAGAGTCAGACACGACTGAGTGACTAAGCACACAGGGGAAAGTTGATTCATGGAAGCCTGATGGTGATGCAGATAATCCCTGTTCAGAGGAATGCAAATGAATTTTGTTTGGTAGGGACTGATTTCCACTCTAGAAAGTAAGCAGATGATTCCAGAAATTGCATTTTTTGCTCCACAGAATTAATTAATGAGCTAGTTAATTGTTAACATGTGTTCATTTTGAATTTCCTATGGGAGTTATGACTACCTTAATAAAATTTTAACTGCTTAATGGGAGCTGGCAGTTTATGGTAGTGGATATAAGTTTGGTGGGCCTGAAGTTTATGCAATCTGGAGGTCTCTTTAAGAAAATAATACATTGGAAGAGGATCTGAAGCTCAGATTTCTTTATTTCTTTAACATTACAGTGAATCTACCTCTAACCATTGTTAAAAGATAATTTTTGCAAGGAGATAAAACCATGAATCTCATACAGATATAATAATGATGTTAGGTAAAAGATTTATTTTACTCATATGGTAGAATTAGGCAAATATTATAACCAATTCAAATGAGAATAGAAAAAACATAAATGCTGAAATAAACTGCAAATGGAGACAAAGTTGATTTTTTGGGAGAGGAAGGAAAATTATAAAATTCACATAAATTACAGAATTTACACTTCTACTTGTTCGGTAGCTAGTCAGACAGAAGTGGGTCCCACCTCATTCTAGAAGAGTCACATTTCCCTCCCCTACGTGGACCCTGGTAATCAGAGCACACCCAGAGAGCCTTGCTCTAAGCTTCAAACAAGATAAAACTCCAGCACAGGTTGGCATAGGAGCACCAAGACCTAAGAGGTGACTCACAGTGACCTTGGGTTCATTAGGCCATATTTGCAATAAAATAGAGTTTTGGTTCCCCCTTCCCCCATCATGGGTTTCCCTCGGAGGCTCATGGGTAAGTGCCTGTATACTAGGACAAAAGTTATATAACCTAAAGCTGTCAATCAAATATAACCAATATAACCAATCAGCTCGTCAGGCAAATTGAATCAGGAGGAAGGGGGACAGGGCACAACCTTTGAAAGAATGGCATAACCTGAGGACACAACATAAGCTGATTAGAATCAATGGGTCCAAGATGGCAGACACATCAGCTTGACCTTGATGCTCAGTATACACTCATTATAACACATCAGCAAGCTAAATGACACACTCAGAGGCACCATGACAGTTCCAAGACCCACCATCAAAGATCAAAAAGTGGGTGGTGGCCCAGTTCCTGGAAATCTCCACCCCTTCCCCAAAACAGTTGAAAAAATCCTCCCACTCATTAGCCTATACAATTACTGAGTTCATAAAAGCTAAGAGTGAGAGTCGCTCAGTTGTGTCCGACTCTTTGTGACCCCATGCACTATCCAGTCCATGGAATTCTCCAGGCCAGAATACTGGAGTGGGTAGCTTTTGCCTTCTCCAGGGGATCTTCCCAACCCAGGGATTGAACCCAAGTCTCCCACATTGCAGGTTGATTCTTTACCAGCTGAGCCAAGCCATAAAAGGTAACCACACCACATTTTGAGGCTGCACTCACCCTCTAGGACAGCCCACCCTCTTGTCTGTGGAGTGTGTTTCTCCCAAGTCCACTCTTGATTTCTGAGATGGCCCACATTCTGTCTGTGGGCCATTCTGTCTGTCTGTTTCTCCCTAAATAAATCCACTTCTTGCCTATCACTTTGTCTCTCAGTAAATTCTTTCTGCGATGAGACACTAAGAACCTAAGCTTCGTTAGGTCCTGAAACTAGGTGTGTGACCTCAGTTGAAAGACCGTGGGTTTTGGCTGTGTTCAAATACCAATCTGGGTATTGGCTGAGTCCAGCACATGGGTTCAAGTCCCAATCTGAGGTGAATGGTTTCAGTTAGTGACTACAAAGGGACAGTGATAAGGCAAGAAAAGGTTTAGGTCTTGGTCCTTAAGAGGCATGTGAGATTCCACAAGCCCATAGTGGGAGGAAGCTCTGCTGATGTCATTGATGGGGTCAAGTCTGCACGCTTATGTGCATCCAACAGTAGGTCCAGGACAGAATTGTTAATCTCTATAGTCTTTGACTGAGGTTTTTCTCCTACATTCTTACATTCTTGTTCATCCCCTCTCTATTTCTTTCTTTCTTCTGATAACCCTAGAAGACTTCTGTGACCACCAAATCGTACTTTTTATTGCTTTTACTATACCTCTCTCTGACTCTTACAAGTGCTGACCCTTTATTCCCAGTTTACAGCTAGACCAACACCAGCTCATGAATACCATTGGGATCCCTGCTGTGCTATTTCTTTGCAACAACTTTTTGGGCACTTAGACCCAGTTGGGAGACTATCTTGGAAAAGATAGCATCTAATATCATAAGTGCAATCTTGACCAAACTGCACAGTGGATATTGACTTAAGAGTGAAATTTTGGATAGAATGGGAGTGAGAGACATCATCTCAGGTTTGGGTCTGAAATGCGTCAAGTTGCATCAGTCTCAACCAATACCCCTCTGGGCCATATCCTCAGGGATTGGTAAAGAGTGAGACTACAGGGATTAAAAAGAAGAAAAAAAATTATTAGGTTATGTAATCATGTTTGGCCATGATACAAATTAGGAAGCCAAGGAAAGTGGCTACTGAAGGAGGAAGCCAAAAAAATAAATAAATAAAGTGGCCACTAAGTGATCCCTTAGTTATGATACTATATCGCAGTTAGATTTATATTATAGAAGAGTCGGACACGACTGAGCGACTTCCCTTTCACTTTTGATTTTCATCCATTGGAGAAGGCGATGGCAGCCCACTCCAGGACTCTTGCCTGGAAAGTCCCATGGATGGAGGAGCCTGGTGGGCGCAGTCCATGGGTTCGCGAAGAGTCGGACACGACTGAGCGACTTCCCTTTCACTTTTGACTTTCATCCATTGGAGAAGGCGATGGCACCCCACTCCAGTGCTCTTGCCTGGAAAGTCCCATGGATGGAGGAGCCTGGTGGGCACAGTCCATGGGTTCGCGAAGAATCGGACACGACTGAGCGACTTCCCTTCTCTTATATTATAGAAAGAAATTTGAAAGGAGTGAGCTTCCGCACTTCAAATTTTCATGGCATTGTATTTAAATTTAAATGAGACCCCAAAGGGATTTAAGGTGTATGTAGCTCAGAGGGATACCCACAGGCAGGAGCCCCTTCTCTGGCTATCGCCTGAGGGGAAACACAGATAGGGACAGAAAAAAAAAAGGCCCCACCCATATTCAGGAACCTCTTTGTACCCTGGGTTACCCAAGGGGCCCATCCTTAGCCCAGCTAGCACTTGCAATTGGTGTAAGTTACCAACAAACTGCCCTTACAGTTTTGCCCGGATGAAAATCAAAGGACAATAACAGTCCATGTACCTTTTTCAATGCCTGATCTAAGTATGGCAGAGGACAAGTTGGGAAGTTTTTCTGAGGATTCTGAACTTTTTTACAAAGGGATTTACCCCACTAGTGAGATCTTTTGATCTCATCTGAGGGGACTTATAGATCTTATTGATTACTATCCCACTGCTGCACTCCTGAGGAAAAGCAGTGTCTAATACTGGCGGCCAGCGCGCATGTGGACTAACCGGCAGCTCAAACCCAACAGGACTATGCCGTGCTCTGAGTGGGGAATGATGTCCTTGAGGCAAATCTGCAATGGAATTACCAGCTTAATTCAACTGATAGAGACAAATGAGACCCTACGATTAACAGTTTAATAGAGGGTATGGAGAAGGCAATGGCACCCCACTCCAGTACTCTTGCCTGGAAAATCCCATGGATGGAGGAGCCTGGTAGGCTCCAGTCCATGGGGTTGCTAAGAGTCGGGCACGACTGAGCGACTTCACTTTCACTTTTCACTTTCATGCATTGGAGAAGGCAATGGCACCCCACTCCAGTACTCTTGCCTGGAAAATCCCATGGACGGAGGAGCCTGGTAGGCTGCCATCTATGGGGCCGCACAGAGAGAACACGACTGAAGCGACTTAGCAGCAGTAGCAGCAGCATGAAGAAACTTACTGTAAAATCTGTTCATTATGATAAGGTGAAAGAGGTTGAACAGGAACAGGATGAAAATCCTATAGTGTTCTAAAAGAGATTAGTGGAGGCTTTTAGGAAATATGCAAACACGGATCCCTTCTGCCCAGAGGGACAGCTCAGTCTGCCCCAGCATCAGGCACAAAATTCAGAAAGCAACTGCTGGTCCTCAGATTCCAATGAGCAATTCGCTCCAATCGACTTATTTGGTTTTCAATAATAAGGATATGGCCAAAAAGGCTGAATGTACCCTGCTGCTACTGCTGCTGCTGCTAAGTCGCTTCAGTCGTGTCCGACTCAGTGTGACCCCATGGACGGCAGCCCACCAGGCTCCGCCGTCCCTGGGATTCTCCAGTCAAGAACACTGGAGCGGGTTGCCATGACCTTCTGCATGATTTAAGAAGAAACGCAACGCAGAGAAGTCCACTGTGTTTTAAAAAGCAGGACCTCGGAGAAGACAAAACCATTTCCTCTCCGTCTGCTGTTGATCACTGCTCTTGGAAATGGAATGAGAGCGCGGCTGACGCGGCCGGAAGCGAACGTTCGGCGTCTCTGAGGCAGAGACGGGTTTGCTGGGGAGGAGCAGGCCGCGCTCTCTGCAACTGGACCCGGGCCCGCTCCCCTGCAGCGAGGTCCTTGTTTGTTCAGTCCCCTGACACTTGGTCCTCCTAGAGCCCCATCCGACTCAGCAGGGCCGGGCGGGCCCAGGGTCTCCACGTACACGAGCTTCCGGCGACGCTGGCTGCCGGGTCTGCAGGCGAGACGTCCTCGAGTGGAGCTCCGGGAACAGGAAGGACACGTGTAATGCAGCTGAGAACTCCAAGCTTTACAGGACTCCAAGCTGCTCTGGTCTGAAGAAACGGGCAGACTGGGCTCACCAGCCGCAGGGAGGAGGGCCTGGTGAGTAATCAGACCTTTCTTTTGACTGCAAGAGCCAGGAGACTTGGCAGGATCCCCAAGGATGCCCACAGAAGAACCTTCACCCGGGCTGGGCAGGAGAGGGTGGGCCAAAAGGACCCACACGAGCCATGACAGCTTTGGCGTGATTGTCTGTGCACGTATATACACATATTCACATGTATCATGTGCAAAACAGCTTTGTGTCATTTGCACATGCACAAACTGTGCAAGAGGTGAGACTGAGAGCCCAGACACACACCGTCAGGGAGGAGCCTTCAGGGCAGAGGTCTGGGCACGCGCGTGCCCGTGTCTCAGGGCAGACCCCGCCCCGGCTGAGAAATATGCAAAAGACCCAAGTGATTGCTATGGCTTTGTCTGCTCAGAGACCGCTAACAGAGAATCTGGTTTTTCTGGGCCAATATGACTCTGGCAGACCACAAGGTCCGTGGGTATCCATACAACCTCAGTGTACCTTGTGTGGACAAAAGGGGCACTGGGGGAAGGATTACAGTTGATGTACCCTTTGCAAATAGCCAGGGCATTGGGATAAGGAATGCTCCAGATGCCAGAGAGCAATGGAGGCCCCTCAGCCACTGATGGTTTTGCAATCAGAAGACCTATGGAGCCTGAGGCTGAAAGTGACTCTACCCAGAGATACCATGAGCTCGGGTGGTCATTTGATGTAGTGGGCCACTTGATAGAATTTCTTACAGACACTGATGCAGACTTCTTGGTTGAAACCCAAAGAATTGGAGAGCTTAGCAATCATAAGGGATATGTAATGGGGTTGTCAGGGAAGAAACAGGGGCACAGTTTCTTGGAGACCCTTTCGTGCAACATCAATGGCCAGCTGTTTTACACTCCTTTCTGCTTGTGCCTGGTTGTCTCATTCCTTTAATAGGAAGTGATTTATTAATTACTAAGTTAGGGGTTTCTCTGTTTCTTGAGGGACAAAGGAACCACCCTTATTGCCAAATGGTTCTAACAGAAAGTAGGAAGGAACAGATTGAAGCTGAGATAGAAGCCTTTTTAGACTCTGGAGTATAGAATATAGAGGGTCCAGGCTTGGCCAAAGATATCCAAAGAGTGGTTATTAAGTTAAGACCTGGGTGGGAATTTCTCTGCTAAAGCAGAACCCTCTAAAATTAGAGGCACAGAGAGGAATCTCTCTCTCAGTTAAAAAATACCTTTTGCATGGCTTATTGGTACCTCAGTCTCTGCATAATATGCTGATATTACCCATTCTTACACCCACTGGAGAATACTGATTTGCATAAGATCTAAAGACTATTAATGAAGCAGGGAAACCATCTAGCCTATGGTGCCCAACCCTTATACTATTGTGACTCAGATCCCAGAGGAAGTCAATTGGCTTACTGTATCAGATTTAAAGGATAACTTTTTCTACATTCCATTGGCCAAAGAATCTCAGTTTCTTATGCCCTCAAGTGGACAGATTCAGATACAAAAGAAACTGGACAATATACTTAGACTCGGCTTTCCCAAGGATTTAGGGATAGCCCACATATTTTGGGGACTGCCTTAGCATAAGAATTGGGAATTCTTGTCCCATGACTGAGAATTAAAGGGAACAAATGGAGTTATTCTGCAATATGTAGATGATATTTTAATAGCAAGTTTTCCCTAAGAAGGCATCAAATGAGAATACTGTTAAGATCCTAACTCATTTATGAAAAAAGGGTAATAGGATGTCCAAAGTTAAGGTGCAAATTTCTAAACAAGTTTTGTTATCTGGGATGCATGCTTACCCCAGGGAAGAGGTCTATATCTGCTGACAGAATAGTGTTAATTCAAAGATTAAAGTCTCCAAAAACAGTAAAACAGTTTAGGACCTTCTTGGGGGTAATAGGATATTGCTGGGTTGGATTCCTGGTTATGGGCTAGATGCAAAACCATTATATGAGCTCCTAAAACAAAATGCAGAAACTGGACCATTAAACTGGGGGGATACAGAAGAACAGGTCTTCCAAATTCTAAAACAATTATTAGACCCCCTTGCTCTGAGGTTGCCTCATTTAGAAAAAACATTTTTTCTCTTTGGTACTGAAGGAGGAGGTATGGCCCTTGGTGTGTTAACTCAGTGTTTAGGACCTACATACCAGCCTGTTGCACATCTATTTAAGAATTTGGAAAAAAAAAAAAAAAAAAGAATTTGGACCTCTAAGAGGAAAGCTATCCTACAAAATAGAATGGCCTTGGACATTATCACAGCTTCATGGCAGGATGGGGGAGCGAGGCGGGTAAGCTGTGCTACTGTTAAGATAGAATATTGTGTTTTTATTCCAGGTAATTCTGTTAGTGTATCTCAATTACTGAGTCACATGCACAAACAGATAGAAGCTCTAAATGACCCTCTCCTAGGTTTGAAAAGTATTTTGGGAATATGGTTTGGGTCTAAGATGATGGCTGAAATTTTAGACAGGCTTCTGTGTTTGTGTGTTCATGTGTGTCTATAAGTGTTATAGGTGATGGTATTGCCAAAAATTACTTCATAAATGAGCCATATTTAATTGACTTAAAGGAAATTAAGCACTTACATAATACTCAGAAATACAAAATAATCTGGCCAGAATGAATTTCGGGTTCATGTTAGCTGGAAAATATTCAGAACAAAACTAATATCTGGTATTGAAGGTGGCTTAAGCTTGTTGGTTTGATTAATATAGACATTCTAAAAATTATAAAAAGTTTCTAAAATTGGGATATGTCCTGGTATAATGTGATAGTTCTAGTTATCTTAAAAGATTGTGTGTCACAACAGCAATCAGGATTCTTTATCAATTATACTGTAATCAGATGTTTAACTCTGTGTTTTAAGTCTTTTGTCATTTATAGATATTTTTATACTCTGGTGCTTAGAAAAAGTGCTTCATTATTGAGATTCATAAAGAAATCTGTGAAGCATTTACAACAGTTCCATATCAAGATGATTATGGGGAGTGTTCCAGCTCATATTGACTTAAAACCACAAGCTGTCTTGTCCCTGAGGCTGTGAGATCAGGCATCCAGAGATATTTACTACCTGACAGGCAGGGCCAATGCCCCTACTCAGCCTTGAAGCAGTTACAGAAGATGGACCACTGCCTTTTTCCTTCCCATAAGAATATGGGACTAAAATCTGAGCAAGAAATGACACAAGGAGGGAGGGGCGCAGGGCACTACATTTGAAAGAATGGCTTAACCTGAAGACACAACATAAATGGATAAATCTTCCCAACCCAGGGATCAAACCCCTGTCTCCTACATCTCCTGTATTGGCAGGTACATTCTTTACTACTGAACCACCTGGGAAGCCTTCATTGTAACATGTCAGCAAGCGAAATGACACGCCCAGAGGAACCAGGACAGTTCCAAGGTCAACTATCACAGACCAGAGTGGGTGGTGACCCAATTCCTGGAGATTGCACCCTGTCCCCAAAATAGTTGAAATAATCCTCCCACTCATTAGCCTGTGGGATTTTTGTTGCTGTTCAGTCACTAAGTTGTGTCTGGCTCCTTGTGACCCCATGGACTGTAGCACACAGGTTCCTCTGTCCTCCACCATCTCCCAGAGTTTGCTCAGATTCATGTCCAGTGAGATAGTGATGCAATCTAACCATCTCATCCTCTGCCTCCCCCTTCTCCTTTACCATCAATCTTTCCCAATGTTAAGGTCTTTTCCAATGAGTCGGCTCTTCACACTGAAACCATTCACCTCAGATTGAGGCTTGAATCCACATGTCAGGACTTGAACCCAGGCAAAAACCTGCTTGGGACTTGAACCCATGTGGTTGAGCCTCAAACCTGGCTAAAATACATGATCTTCCAACTGAAATCACACACCTGGTTTTAGGACCTAGTGTGACTCAGGTTCTTAATGTCTCATTGCAGAAAGAATTCATTGAGAAACAAAGTGATAGGTAAGAAGTGTTTTGTTTCTTTTCTTTTTTTTTTTTTAGAGAGAAACACACTCTACAGAGTGTGGGCCATCTCAGAAGGCAAGGGCAGCCTTGGGAGAGACATACTGCATAGACAAGAGTGTGAGCCATCACAGAAGGTGAGTGCAGCCTCAAAATGTGTGGTTAGCATTAATTTCATTAATTGAAAGGACTGTTGCTGAAGCTAAAGCTTCGATATATTGGCCACATGATGCTGAAACAGGAGAGAAGGGGACGGGACACAATCTTAGAAAGAATGACATAGCCTGAGGACCCACCATTAACTGGTTAGAATCAAATGGGCCCAAGATGGCAGACAAGTCAGCTTCAACTTGACCTTGATCCTCAGTGTATGTTCCTTGTAACACATCAACAAGCTAAATGACACATCCAGAGGCACCATGACAGTTCCAAGGTCCACCATCAAAGACCAAACAGTGGGCGGTGGCCCAGTTCCTAGAAATCTCCATTCCTTCTCCAAAATGGTTGAAATAATCGTTCCACTCATTAGCCTGTGAAGTTACCCAGCCCATAAAAGTTAACCACTCCACATTTTGAGGCCACACTCACTCTCTGGGACAGCCCACATTCTTATCTGTGGAGTGTGTTTCTAAGTAAATTAACTTCTTACCTATCACTTTGTCTCTCACTCAATTCTTCCTGCAATGAGACATCAAGAAGAAGAGCTTCTTTAGGTCTTGAAACCAGGTTTGTGGTCTCCGTTGGAAAATAGCGGGTTTCGGCTGGGATCGAGTCCTGGCCACGTGGGTTTGAGTCCAAGCCCAATTTTGACCAAGTTTGAGTCCTGGACATGTTGGTTTGAGTCCTGGCCATGTTGGTTTGAGTCCTTTGCTTTTCACTTCTCTCATTTCTTAAACCAGGCACCACTCTCCAAATAAAGTTGTATTCCTATAGGGTGAGGGTGTAGTGAATTACAGTCAAGAAAGGAGATGGACCACTGCCTTTTTCCTTCCCATAAGAATATGGGACTAAAATCTGAGCAAGAAATGACACAAGGAGGGAGGGGCGCAGGGCACTACATTTGAAAGAATGGCTTAACCTGAAGACACAACATAAATGGATAAATCTTCCCAACCCAGGGATCAAACCCCTGTCTCCTACATCTCCTGTATTGGCAGGTACATTCTTTACTACTGAACCACCTGGGAAGCCTTCATTGTAACATGTCAGCAAGCGAAATGACACGCCCAGAGGAACCAGGACAGTTCCAAGGTCAACTATCACAGACCAGAGTGGGTGGTGACCCAATTCCTGGAGATTGCACCCTGTCCCCAAAATAGTTGAAATAATCCTCCCACTCATTAGCCTGTGGGATTTTTGTTGCTGTTCAGTCACTAAGTTGTGTCTGGCTCCTTGTGACCCCATGGACTGTAGCACACAGGTTCCTCTGTCCTCCACCATCTCCCAGAGTTTGCTCAGATTCATGTCCAGTGAGATAGTGATGCAATCTAACCATCTCATCCTCTGCCTCCCCCTTCTCCTTTACCATCAATCTTTCCCAATGTTAAGGTCTTTTCCAATGAGTCGGCTCTTCACACTGAAACCATTCACCTCAGATTGAGGCTTGAATCCACATGTCAGGACTTGAACCCAGGCAAAAACCTGCTTGGGACTTGAACCCATGTGGTTGAGCCTCAAACCTGGCTAAAATACATGATCTTCCAACTGAAATCACACACCTGGTTTTAGGACCTAGTGTGACTCAGGTTCTTAATGTCTCATTGCAGAAAGAATTCATTGAGAAACAAAGTGATAGGTAAGAAGTGTTTTGTTTCTTTTCTTTTTTTTTTTTTAGAGAGAAACACACTCTACAGAGTGTGGGCCATCTCAGAAGGCAAGGGCAGCCTTGGGAGAGACATACTGCATAGACAAGACTGTGAGCCATCACAGAAGGTGAGTGCAGCCTCAAAATGTGTGGTTAGCATTAATTTCATTAATTGAAAGGACTGTTGCTGAAGCTAAAGCTTCGATATATTGGCCACATGATGCTGAAACAGGAGAGAAGGGGACGGGACACAATCTTAGAAAGAATGACATAGCCTGAGGACCCACCATTAACTGGTTAGAATCAAATGGGCCCAAGATGGCAGACAAGTCAGCTTCAACTTGACCTTGATCCTCAGTGTATGTTCCTTGTAACACATCAACAAGCTAAATGACACATCCAGAGGCACCATGACAGTTCCAAGGTCCACCATCAAAGACCAAACAGTGGGCGGTGGCCCAGTTCCTAGAAATCTCCATTCCTTCTCCAAAATGGTTGAAATAATCGTTCCACTCATTAGCCTGTGAAGTTACCCAGCCCATAAAAGTTAACCACTCCACATTTTGAGGCCACACTCACTCTCTGGGACAGCCCACATTCTTATCTGTGGAGTGTGTTTCTAAGTAAATTAACTTCTTACCTATCACTTTGTCTCTCACTCAATTCTTCCTGCAATGAGACATCAAGAAGAAGAGCTTCTTTAGGTCTTGAAACCAGGTTTGTGGTCTCCGTTGGAAAATAGCGGGTTTCGGCTGGGATCGAGTCCTGGCCACGTGGGTTTGAGTCCAAGCCCAATTTTGACCAAGTTTGAGTCCTGGACATGTTGGTTTGAGTCCTGGCCATGTTGGTTTGAGTCCTTTGCTTTTCACTTCTCTCATTTCTTAAACCAGGCACCACTCTCCAAATAAAGTTGTATTCCTATAGGGTGAGGGTGTAGTGAATTACAGTCAAGAAAGGAACTTATTTAACCCAAGGTTAACATGATTAATCTTAAAGGTTAATACTTATTTCTCCTATATGCTAGTTATATTCATTATAAAGGCAGGGAATATGGAGATTTAGCAGCAAACATCAGCCCAACAAATGAAAAGCCTTCACCAATGTTCCCCTTAAGATCTATTTAGTCTTAAGATAGTGATAAAGTTACATTTTTACATAGCAAGGACACAGTGATTTATAACAAAGTACAGTGATCTATATCAAAAGAGAAAATTCATTAACTCAAAAAGTCTAATATTGCTAACATCAAAAACTACTCTATTTCCTTTTCTATATTCCAAATACATTGATTAATATACTCCCAGGTGCCTAAGGATATGGAGACCAGGCAGCAATCATTGACTCAACAAGAAGAAAAGCCCTATGCTAATTAAGACTCTGAAAATACCCCAAACTCTCTGTGCTGTTTATGGTTGAGAGGTAGTAAACAATCATGTGGTAGTGGCAGGAGCCTGGACAATCCTGTCACACAAGCTAGTCCTCAGCCGAGAGGTTTGACCTGAGACACCCTTGTCCCATCCAGGGCAGGAAATTAGCAGCAATTATTGACACAACAAGTGAAAAAACCCTTCACCAATATAATTCCTAACCAACCCACTACACTAATAATTTCTAACTTCCCGAAAGAATCTGCCCTTAGTAAGTCCTAAACATCTCGTGCCTCTCACGGTCGGGAGGCTGCAAACAATCACATGTGGCCGGACGAACCCACACAGGCGGGCTAGATAAACCTCAGAGGAATTCGTAAGTCGAAACACTCTTGTCATGCATAAGAATTTTTATTGCCTTGGAGCTGCATGTTTACTCCTTCTCTGAGAGAAACGGTTATGGGGGAGAGCCCTCTGTAAAGTCAGAGGTGTAGGTGAGAGCATAAAACAGACTCTGGTTTTGGGGTAGATGCTCGGGAACAGGGGGTTTCCTGAGGCTTGATCACGCCTTTGCGTATGCCAAGCTTCCTTCCTCATGACCTTTGCCATGGGCGGAGTTCCTCACGCTGGCCCCTGGCAAAGGGGAAATACATGCAATCAAGCACACCTTCTCTAGAAGGTTTCTGCTAGTCTCCTGAAGCTTTTGCTAGTCCTGAGGAACAGTCGTCACCATAAAGAGCTTTAGTGATTTTCTAGATATGAGGAGATACAAAAATTGGGCACATAAAACCAGGTCCTGCTGCTAAGTCACTTCAGTCGTGTCCAACTCTGTGCGACCCCATAGACGGCAGCCCACCAGGCACCTCTGTCCCTGGGATTCTCCAGGCAAGAACACTGGAGTGGGTTGCCATTTCCTTCTCCAATGCATGAAAGTGAAAAGTGAAAGTAAAGTCGCTCAGTCGTGTCCAACTCTTAGCGACCCCATGGACTGCAGCCTACCAGGCTCCTTCGTCCATGGGATTTTCCAGGCAAGAGTACTAGAGTAGGGTGCCATAGGTCCTAAAAATATCTAAATATATGAAGACCTCTCCTGCCAGTTCCCCCACTCCAGCCCTCTCCCTCAGCAAAAAGGGCTCATTTCTGCTCTCCACTTAAACTCCTTTCAGTGGATGTTGAAAGTCAGCAGCTGCAGCAGCACATGATTTAATCCTTGTAGAGGGAGGCAGCAAGTGCCGATTTGTAGTTAACACTTGCTTCCAAAGAGGAAGCCAGTCCCCAGTTGGAGATAAATGAATGTCAAGCTTTGGGAGGTAGTTGAGCCCTGCATTGCTGTGGGTAAGGCAAAGGGGGCCATCTAGTGGCTGCCTATCCCTTTGTTTTGTTACTCTTGGGGTGCCAATGACCGTCATCTTGGAGGAAACTGTTGAGCAGGTTGTGAGGTCGTGTGGATCCTAGGAAAGTTCCTGACTTTGCGGGAATAGAGAAATCTGGCCCCAGGTGTTTTCAGATGAGGACAGGACCTGTGCACTGGCTGTAGGAAGGGGCTGCAGAGGCGGTGGGCCGCACACTGGGGCAGCCAGCATCTCTTTGGGCGCCCAGAAAAGATGCAGGTGGGGGCCGAGTGCACGCGCATGACTGTTACTCCTCCAGTAACCTCCATGGAGTTGCAAAAGAGTGGGACAGGACACAGAGACTAAAGAACAACAAAACAGTCACCTAGCTTTCCAACAAGATGTAACTTGATTTCCTCCAGTGTTTGACACTTGACCCCACCCTCAGCCCCACCTCCCATTTGTGGAGAGCAAATCCCAGCCAGACTGGTTTTGAACTTTTGTGATGGGGCTGAGCTGGAATGTCAGGGAGAGGCAAGGGTAAGACTTTAACAGCATCGTTTACTAAATTTGCATTACAAAGAGTCAGGGTCCCTAAGCAGAAAAACGGTTATGGGGGAGAGCCCTCTGTAAAGTCAGAGGTGTAGGTGAGAGCATAAAACAGACTCTGGTTTTGGGGTAGATGCTCGGGAACAGGGGGTTTCCTGAGGCTTGATCACGCCTTTGCGTATGCCAAGCTTCCTTCCTCATGACCTTTGCCATGGGCGGAGTTCCTCACGCTGGCCCCTGGCAAAGGGGAAATACATGCAATCAAGCACACCTTCTCTAGAAGGTTTCTGCTAGTCTCCTGAAGCTTTTGCTAGTCCTGAGGAACAGTCGTCACCATAAAGAGCTTTAGTGATTTTCTAGATATGAGGAGATACAAAAATTGGGCACATAAAACCAGGTCCTGCTGCTAAGTCACTTCAGTCGTGTCCAACTCTGTGCGACCCCATAGACGGCAGCCCACCAGGCACCTCTGTCCCTGGGATTCTCCAGGCAAGAACACTGGAGTGGGTTGCCATTTCCTTCTCCAATGCATGAAAGTGAAAAGTGAAAGTAAAGTCGCTCAGTCGTGTCCAACTCTTAGCGACCCCATGGACTGCAGCCTACCAGGCTCCTCCGTCCATGGGATTTTCCAGGCAAGAGTACTAGAGTAGGGTGCCATAGGTCCTAAAAATATCTAAATATATGAAGACCTCTCCTGCCAGTTCCCCCACTCCAGCCCTCTCCCTCAGCAAAAAGGGCTCATTTCTGCTCTCCACTTAAACTCCTTTCAGTGGATGTTGAAAGTCAGCAGCTGCAGCAGCACATGATTTAATCCTTGTAGAGGGAGGCAGCAAGTGCCGATTTGTAGTTAACACTTGCTTCCAAAGAGGAAGCCAGTCCCCAGTTGGAGATAAATGAATGTCAAGCTTTGGGAGGTAGTTGAGCCCTGCATTGCTGTGGGTAAGGCAAAGGGGGCCATCTAGTGGCTGCCTATCCCTTTGTTTTGTTACTCTTGGGGTGCCAATGACCGTCATCTTGGAGGAAACTGTTGAGCAGATTGTGAGGTCGTGTGGATCCTAGGAAAGTTCCTGACTTTGCGGGAATAGAGAAATCTGGCCCCAGGTGTTTTCAGATGAGGACAGGACCTGTGCACTGGCTGTAGGAAGGGGCTGCAGAGGCGGTGGGCCGCACACTGGGGCAGCCAGCATCTCTTTGGGCGCCCAGAAAAGATGCAGGTGGGGGCCGAGTGCACGCGCATGACTGTTACTCCTCCAGTAACCTCCATGGAGTTGCAAAAGAGTGGGACAGGACACAGAGACTAAAGAACAACAAAACAGTCACCTAGCTTTCCAACAAGATGTAACTTGATTTCCTCCAGTGTTTGACACTTGACCCCACCCTCAGCCCCACCTCCCATTTGTGGAGAGCAAATCCCAGCCAGACTGGTTTTGAACTTTTGTGATGGGGCTGAGCTGGAATGTCAGGGAGAGGCAAGGGTAAGACTTTAACAGCATCGTTTACTAAATTTGCATTACAAAGAGTCAGGGTCCCTAAGCAGACATGGGAACTATGGGTGCAAAGCAGTATTCTGTGGGTTGTGAGTGGGATGGGAGAAAGGGAATCACGAAAAGAGTTGTTCAGTTGCTCAGTCGTGTCCAACTCTTTGCAACCCCATGGGCTGCAGCACGCCAGGCTTCCCTGTCCTTTACCATCTCCCAGAGCTGCTCAGACTCATGTCCGTTGAGTTGATGAGGCCATCTAACTGTCTTGTCCTCTGTTGTCCCCTTCTCTTCTTGCTTTCTACCTTTCCCAGCATCAGGTCTTTTCCAGGGTCTTTTCTGTGAAAAGTTACTAAGTGAGACCAAGGATTTATCCCTTTTCAGTGTCCTTTGGGGGGCCATGTAAATTATTTTGTATTGAAGGGGAGCAGAATTTCTCACCCCAAAACATGCCTCTTCAGCCTGAGGGTTATTTCAAGGTAAAGGTAATCAAATCTAACAGATTCTGGAAAGCTCTTTATTTCTCTCTTAGCTGCTTAAATTTACATTGGAAAGGGGGCCTGTACCAGGAAGAGAGCTATTACCTGAGACACCTAAAGAAATTTTTCACCTTTTGTTTTCCAAACACCTCTGCCTTCCTATGAATAGTTTTCTTCCCCGTTGTCTACTTAAAGAAAAACCATACAAGGTGAAATTGCGAATTTAAAGTTTCTTTGTTACTGAATGCAAATTTGTGAGCCCAATGCACAGTGAGGCTGTGTTGTAGCAGTGTGAGCACCAAATCCTAACCACTAGACCAATGGTCAGGGACAAGGGCCTGGCTCTTTGGGTTTGCAGAAAAGAATTCCCACAAAGATAGAAAATAGGGAAACAAAATATTTATTCAGAGGGAAAAAGAGTACAGCATGTGTGGATAGACAAATGGGCGAACTCAGAGAGAGAGAGAGTCTGAATTGCTGAGCTGCACCCTTGTGGTAGTTTGAATTACTTTTATGGGGCATTTCTTCTGAGTTTCCTTTGGCCAATCATTTTGATTTGCCTGGCTCACTATTCATATTTGGTATATCTCAGGATCTCTCATGTGTTTGTACACATCTCTTAGCCAAGTTGGATTTTAGCCAAGATGAATAGGTGTATAGGTAGAGAATATCCTTTGACATAACTCCCTCTTTGACCTCAAAGGAGCCTTTTCTGCACATGTGTGGTTGGGGAGGTCTCCTGACTTCAAGAAAGAGAAATATATGTCCTGGATAGGGCCCAGCCTCCTCCCTTAATTGTCCTGCTGCTTTTGTTTTGGAGTTCCAGTCCATAGGGAATGAATCTCCAATTGCTCTACCATGTTGGGGATCCATCTATCTCCTGCATCTCACCCTCTGAGAAACATAAACCCCCAAAAATCTTTATTGGGCAGATGAGAGGCAAAGGTCTGTTTTCTGTAACTTCTTCAGGCTGACAGGGCCTCATAGACCCTACCTAGTTGGAGTCCTGGAGCTCTCACCCTGTCTTATTAAAGAGGTCCCACGGTGATTTCAGTTGCTTTTGCAGGATCTCCTGTGAGGAGTGGCTGGAGTCCCTGCATCACCATTGTCTTGTAGACCAGTGGTCAGTGTCAAGGTCCTAGCCTTTTGGCTTTTCAGAAGGGAATTTCCACAGAGGTGGTGTTTATTAGGAGGAAAAACGGTACAGTGCCTGTGGATGATACACGGGCAGGCTCAGAGGGAGAGCTGCACCCTGGTGATAGTTTGAATCACTTTTATGGGGCATTTCTTGCCAGTTTACTTTGACCAATTATCTGGCTTTGTCTGGTAAAAAGGCCATATTTGGCATAGCTCAGGGTCATCCCGTGTGTGTGCACATCTTCTAGCCCAGATGGATTCTAGTAAAGAGGCTTATGGGTAGTTGACATCACTTTCTTTGAGGTTATTCCCCGTTCCTTTTCAACCTCCAAGGAGCCTTTCAGTGCATATGTAGTCGGGGAGGTCTCCTTAACTTTAGAATGAGGAATGTGGTCTTCCATCTCTTATCTTTACAGGGGCCAGCCTCCTCCATCGTCCTGTTTTTATAGTTTCTGCTATTATGAAATTTCTGTCCACAGGGGAGAAACTGCTGAGCCTGGGCCCATGTATCTCCTACCTCTAGGGCAAATAAACAAAAATGAGTTTAGAGCACAGAAAGGTTTATTGGAGGTGTCAACTTAAGAAAAAGCACAATATGAGAGTTGTGAGTCAAGTTTTATTTGGGGCAAAACGAGGACTGCAGCCTGGGAGATGGCATCTCAGATACCTCTGAGAAACTACTCCCAAGATGTAGGAGGGAAAAATAGTATATATGTAATTTTGGTAAAGGGGGAATCAATCAAGCAGATACTTCCCAGAAAGTTTCTACTAGTCTTGTGAAGCTTTTGCTAGTCATCAGAAGAATTGTCATCATGGATTTTAATACTTTCCCAGAGAGGAGACAGAAGAATTAGGCTCAAAAAATGGACTTCTGGGGCTTCCCTGGTGGCTCAGTGGCGGAGTCCACCTGCCAGTGCGGGAGACGTGGGTTTGATCCCTCGTCTGGGAAGATCCTGCATGCCACAGAGCGACTAAGTCTGTGCACTGTAACCACTGAGCCTATGGTCTAAAGCCTGGGACCTGAGACTACTGAGCCCATGCGCTGCAACTACTGAAGCCCACGCGCCCTGGAGTCCATGCTGTGCAGCAAGAGAGGCCGCTACCAAGAGACGCTGTCACACCACGGCTAGAGAGTAGCTCACTCGCTGCAGCTACAGAAAAACCTGTGTATCAAGCAGCACAACCAAAAAAAAAAAAAAAAGGCTCATGAAAATATCTAACTATCTGAAGCCCTGTCTTATTAGTTTCTCCCCCTAGGCACAGAGTGCCTCATTTTGTTACCGAATCCAAGCTCACTCTGCTTGCCACATGACAGGCCAATTAGCTGAGAGATGAGATGTGGAGGCAAGAAATACGACTTTTTTCAGAAAGCCAGCTGACTGGGAAGATGACAGAGTAACGTCTAGAAATAACCATCTTATCACGGTCTGGGTGCCGTTTTCTTTTATAGAATGAGAGAGAGATGGGATGAGGAAGTAAAATAAAAAGGGCCATCAGTCTTGCAAATCATCTGTGGGAATGACCAGTATTGGGGAAGGGATATGTTAATACCTTGTTTCTTGCAGCCATTAACAGGTGGGCAGAGTCAGGTTATAGTTCTGTGTGCTGAGCAAAGGCACTTTAGTTTAACAGTCCAGCAGAGGGGTGGGGTCCTTTTAGGAAGGCCATTATGTATGATTATAATAACAAAAACAAGACAAAGCAAAAAAATAAAGGTTAAAGTCAAAGAGATCCAGCATGGAGTCAAGGCTCTTACCTGCAACAATTTCTGCTCTCTACCCTGATCTCCTTTCAGAGGGTGTTGAAAATCAACAGGTGTAGCAGCATATGATTTAATCCTTGTAGAGGCAGATGGCAAGCACCCAATCAACTGCCAATTTAGAGTTGACAGAGGGCTGAGCAAGAACAAGGGGCTTGTGTTCAAAAACTCCAAACTCCCTGAAGGGTTTCAGCAAAGCATTTTTAAAGGCAAGGGGAGGAAGAGGTGTCCTAGGGTATGTGATCAGCTCTTGCACAATTCTCTGATTGGTTGATGGTGATCAATCCTTGGGCACTAGAAGCAAGCTCCTGCTCATGATCATCAAGTATTAATAGTTAATTTCATCCATTTGGTGGCAGTTTTATCAGCTGAAAAACTTAGGAAATATGCATTAGATACCATTATCTAGATACTTCAGAGGGGAGAAAACAGAATTGTGGGGGAACTGAGAAGGTCCCATATGATCTGGCTTGGTTACATAATCAGGGGCTTACTTAGGACTTTTGAAACTGTACAACTCATATTAAGACTTCAACCCATTGTCTTTTAATTGAGATCACACACCCGGTCTCAGGATTCAGTGAGCTGAGGTCCTTTTTGTCTTGTTGCAGAAAAAAGTCTGATGAGAGACAAAGTGATAGGTAAAGAATGGATTTATTTAGAAACATACATATTTCATAGACAGGATGGGGTATGTTTCAAAAAGCAAGAACAAATTTGGTAGAAACACATTTCACTGACATACTGTGGGCTATCTCAGAAGGTAAGAGGGCCCCAAATATGGAAAGGTTAGTTTTTATGGTTAGGGTAATTTCACAGACTAATGAGTGGGAGGATTATGTCAACTATTTTAGAGAAGGGGTGGAGATTTCCAGGAATTAGGCCACTGTTCACTGATTTTTTTTTTTTCACATTGCAGTAAACTTCTTTTAAGGTCTCGGAGAGTTTCAATAGAAACGTCGTGTGCAAAATGACAGCTGTCCAGGGTCTGGCTGATAGGACCCCCTCTAAAGGCAGGGTGGCATGCAGGTGGGTGCAGCTTGACTCTGCCCCGGCACGGGGGTGCCTCCTTCACAGTAGAGCCACCTATGTCCGGGGCCCAGGAGGGCGACTGGCAGGGGCCCCGGCGCCATCAGGCCGAGTCCTGATCCATGCTGCAGCCCAGCGCCTTGATGTTATTGCTGATGTCCGAAATCATGCAGTCCCACTTGTCCCCCTCCGAGGGCGCGGACTGGTCGTCAGAGCTGCCCGCGGCCCTGTTCCCGCTGGAGGTGGAGGTGGAGCTCGTGGCCCAGCTGTACCTGCCAAAGCTGTCTGTGATGATCCCACGACCATCCTTCACCCCAGTGGTCTCCAAGAAGTTCTCGAAGTGCTGGCTGTCTTTCTCAGGGATGAAGGGCCGCAGACCGAGCAGCAGGAACTTGCGGCTGTCCCCATAGAGCTGCCGCAGGTTGATGCAGAACTCGTGCACCGAGGTGCCATCACGGTACTCGTGCAGCAGCGCTGCAAACTGCTGGATCTCCTGCGACGACAGCTTGGTGCGCAGCGTGCGCATGTAGTCCTGCAGAAGCTCCGCAGCCGTGGTGCTCAGCTCACTCTCGCTGACCGTCTTGGCGTGGGGTGCCGTCTGCATGCAGGACAAGGGCGAGACGCCGCCTGCATGTGCACACTCGGGGAAGGAGAAAGTGCTGGCTTCCGTCTCATACGGCTCCTTCATGTCCACCTTTGTGGAAGAGTCATCACTGTGAAGGGATAGGTGGTGGGTGGGTGTCGAGGCCCCATCAAATATGGCTCTGTTCAGGAAGTCAGTGGTGGACTCCGTGTACACGATCTGGAAGACCTGGCCAAGCTGGGAGCACAGCTCTTCTGCGGCAACCTTGCTGTCCGCGGCGACCTTGCTCTCCGCGACCAGGATCACCAGGCAGCATGTCTCCGCAGGCCCCACTCCACACTCCGACAGGGAGCCTGTGGTGAGGCCTTGGGAACTTTGTGCACACAGACTCTGTCTGGGGGAGATGCCTAGGCTGGGGGTCCTGAGCTGTCTTCAGGACCACCAGGTGTGAGGCGTCATCTCGCACATAGGACACAGTGGCAATGTCAGGGATGGGGACCCTGAGGATGGTGTCCTCCCCGTCCCTCCAGCACAGCCTGACGTTGTAGGCAGACAGACTGAACACAGCGTCATGCTCCTGGGTCAGGTGTCTGGGGAGCTGGTGGGCTCTCTTTGCATTGTCTATGAAATGCAGGATTTCAGTCCTACTGGAAGGATTCAGATATCCTGGTATGGACATTAACTGACCTAAATACTTCACTTCCTTCTCGATATAGTCGCTCAGCAGTCTGTCGGGCTCCACGCGCTCGGGCAGGGACAGCACCGCAGTGTGCAGAGGGCGCCTCTCTGTCACCTTCTCATGGGCTTTCTTATCTCTACTCTTTTCACCTTTTAGGAATATTCGTTTAAACGGCGACACAATTCCAGGCTGCGCACTTTATCTGAAATCGACTCTGGTCTATTGGTTCTCTGGCAGCTCGATGAGTCCTGTCCTTTTGAAATGGGGCCCCTTGTGATGAGTAATCTTCAACTGAAGGACACAGCTGGCTCCTAGAAAACTTTCTGGCCCATAACCGGGGCCGGCTCCTCTGCAGCCCCTGGTCACTCACCCGCCGGGAAGGCCATGTGGAGAGCCTAGGTTTGCAGAAGAGTCACTGACGGGAAGGGGCGGAAAGGCGTGGCTCCTTCCTCCCCCGCGCGCGCTTCTTGCCCTTCTTGCCTTCTTCCTCCATGTCTCTGTGAGCGCGTCCCCGCGGCCTGGCCCGCCCCGGGAGCGCTGCGCTGCCGGCTGCCGCTACACGCTCGCTCTGGCCCCGCGGCCACCGCAGGTCGTGCGCCACTCACCAGGCCGCAGTCTCCGCCCTTGGCCGCCAGGGGCCGTCCACGCCCTCTGTTCACTGATTTTTGATGGTTGGCCTTGAAACTGTTATGGTACTGGTGGGTGTATCACTTAGTTTGCTGATGTGTTACAATGAACTTACTCTGAGGCTCAAGGTCTAGTGGAGGTTGATGCATCTTCCACCTTGACCTATTTTGTTCTAATCAGTTTATGTCTTGTCCTTGGGCTATGTCATTCTTTTAAAGACTCTACCCTGACCCCTTCCCTCCTGTTTCAGAAAGGTAATTTGGATAGAGGATTGGTAGGCTGAGTATTGGTAAAGGAGGAGACAGGCAAGTAGCAGCTAAATCGTACAACTCATATTGGGACTTGAACACACAGTCTTTTGTTGAGATCATATACCTCATCTCAGGACTTAATGAAGCTCAGAACTTAGAAGTGGTAGAGGAGGAACCAGTATACATACAATTTTTTTTTTTTGGTCTAGGGAATACATGCAGTCAAGCATACATACATCTTTCATCTGTTGGTGTTTTTATTTCTATAAAGAGCATAAAGATATTGTTATGTAAAAGCAGAGACATTACTTTGCCGACTAAGGTCCGTCTAGTCAAGGCTATGGTTTTTCCTGTGGTCATGTATGGATGTGAGAGTTGGACTGTGAAGGAGGCTGAGCGCCGAAGAATTGATGCTTTTGAACTGTGGTGTTGGAGACGACTCTTGAGAGTCCCTTGGACTGCAAGGAGATCCAACCAGTTCATTCTGAAGGAGATCAACCCTGGGATTTCTTTGGAAGGAATGATGGTAAAGCTGAAACTCCAGTACTTTGGCCACCTCATGCGAAGAGTTGACTCATTGGAAAAGACTCTGATGCTGGGAGGGATTGGGGGCAGGAGGAGAAGTGGACAACCGAGGATGAGATGGCTGGATGGCATCACGGACTCGATGGACGTGAGTCTGAGTGAACTCTGAGAGATGGTGATGAACAGGGAGGCCTGGCGTGCTGTAATTCATGGGGTCGCAAAGAGTCGAACACGACTGAGCGACTGAACTGAACCGATGTGTATCCCTTGAGGCGGAAACTGCCCCTGCCCCTGCCCCAAGGCTACACTGTTGATTCTTGGCTGTCTCTACATCCTCTCCTTCCCAGATTAGCAACTGTCTGAGTCTGTCCTTTGGAACTCAGGGAAGCTCATGGAGGCTGGAGTCTGTTCCTTACAAAGACTAGGAGACACGGAAAGGCTTCCAAGACCAGGAGCCCCACAGGGTCTTGCTCAGTTTCATAAAGGGCAAAGCACAGAGAGCCTCACTCTGTTCTTCACCCTGTTGGTGGGAAACTATAGAGGGTTATGACAATGTGGAACTGGGTGGTGAACAATGCTTTTTTTGTCCTTCCTCCTTCACACTTCTGTATCTCTAGATCTCCATCCCTTTTTTTTAGCTCAGGATATTATATAAGCTTCAGTTACCTGGCTGCCTTTGATTCTTCATATCTTCACGTGCTCCTGGAGGTATGTAATTTTGTTTGTTTTTCCTCTTAATCTGTTTTATATAGTTTAATTATTAGACCAGTCAAAGAACATAGAAATGAGACAGGAAGGGGCAGGGCACAAACTTTAAAAGAATGAAATACCCTGAGAACACATGGGACTTAAACTGATTAGAACTAATGAGGCATAAGATGGCAGATGAGTCATCTTCTACTAGATCTTGAGCCTCAGTATACACTTATTGTAGCACATCAACGTGCTAAATGACACATCCACAGGTGCCATGAAGGTCAAAAAGTGGGCTGTGGCTCAATTCCTGAAAATCCCCACCCCTTCCCAAAAGAGATGGAATACTCTTCCTACTCATTAGCCTGTGAAATTACCCACCCTTATAAAAACTGGCAATCCCATATTCAGGACTATTGCAACCATACAACTCATATTAGGATCAGAACTCAGATTAGGATTAGGTTAGCATACCCCACTCCAGTACTCTTGCCTGGGGAATCCCATGGATGGAGGAACCTGGTGGGCTACACAGTCCATGGGGTCGCTAAGAGTTGGACGCGACTGAGTGACTTCACTTTCACTTTTCACTTTCATGCATTGAAGAAGGAGATGGCAACCCACCCACTCCAGTGTTCTTGCCTGGAGAATCCCAGGGACGGGGGAGCCTGGTGGGCTGCCGTCTATGGGGTTGTGCAGAGTTGGACACGACTGAAGTGAGTTAGCAGCAGCGGCGGCAGCATACCCTGGTGCCTTTTTTGCCTCTTTTGCCTTCTGAAATGGCCCACTCTGTCAGCGAAGTGTGTTTCCTCCCTAAGTAAACCTTTTTCACTTTACTACTTCTTGCTCTTGAATTCTTTGTTTCATGAAACCAAGAACACACACGTGGTGGCTGTCGCAAGAACTGGGATGTGACCATCCTCCTGTGCCCTGCTCTCCTGCAATAGAAGGGAGGCTGGGAAATTTCTTCTGCTCTTACATTGCTTATTTGAATTGTGTTTTTTTTTTTTTTTTTTTTTAAAGCACCATCCTTCTAGGAGCTTTAACATTACCAGTTTTGAAACTTTTATTTCTTCAAATTGTAACAAATATTGCTAACACTGCCATTATAGGCAGAACTGTGTCTGCCTGCCCCTACCTGCCCATCCAATTCATAAACCGAAGTTCTAACCCAGTTTAGAACTTGACATCTAAGTTGTCAATCAAACATAAACATGGTTTATGTTTATATTTGTACATGAGGCCTTTAAAGATGTGATTATAAAACTGAGCAGGACCCTATCGGAACCTCCCCTGGTACAAATCTTTTCCATGTCCTCAGTTTCTTGTATGTAGGAAAGAAACTTCAGCCTCCTAGACCTTCCCTGATTATCAAAGGGTAAATTCAAACAATTGTTAATCAAAATAGTGAGGCAATGGGGAATGAAAAGAGGAACTGATCTTTGGTAGCCTCAACCTGAAGCAGCTTGAAGTGGGCCTTTGGTTTCCTGGCCCGAGACTGAGGTGGGTTATGGCAGTGAAAACACCAAATCCTACCCACTAGACCCGTGGTCAGTGACAAAGCCCTGGCTCTTTGGCTTTGCAGAAAAGAATTCCCATAAAGGCCGAAAGTAGTGAAACAAGTAAAGTATTTACTAGGTGGAAAATAGTTCATATGTGTGGATAGACACAAAGGAGAGCTCAGAGAGAAAGTCCCCAAGTCTTGCCCTTGTGGTTGTTTAAATCACTTTTGTGGAGCATCACTCTGGTTTTCCTTAAGCCTATCATTTTGATTTGCCTGGCTCAGAGTCCATATTTGGTATCTCTCAGGATCCTCCCATATGTGTGATTGCATCTCTTAGCCAAGATGGATTCTACTGCCAGAGGCCTGTGGGTAGCCTGGCGTCAGTTGGCATCATTTCCCTTTTGACCTCCAAGGACATGCATGGTCAGGGAGATCTCCTGGCTTCAAGAATGAGAAATACGTGGTCTGGGCAAGGCCTAGCCTCTTCTCTGAAATGCCCTGCTATTCTCATCTTAGAGTTTCAGCCCACAGAGAATGAATCTCCTATCACCTTACCCAGGGGTTTACCTATCTATCTCCTGCCTCAGAATGGTCAAGAAACTATAGTGCAGTGATAAAATAGGGACCTGGTTTCTACTCAGGTGACATATACAACAATATCTTTGAGTTCTTCTGTAGGAACTAAAGTCCCCACCCAGGTGGAGGATAATAACTTCAGACTGAGTAAAAGATTCCTGGAACACTGCCTTGCTACCTTCCTACCAAACACTCAGGAGAAATCTGCACACAGTGGAAGATAACAAAGACTCTGACCCCCCTTTCCAAATGATTAACTGAGATAAGCTTCCCCTCTCTTTAAAAACTTTCCTGGTTGAACAGAATCTATAAGTTGGTTCTTGGATAGGAGTCCACCTTCTCCCTACGTTGCTGACCTCCTGAATAAAGTAAACTTTCCTTTCTAACCAGCACTTACCTCTCAAATATTGGCTTTCAAGTGGTGAACCATTGAACCTGAGTTCAGTAACAATTATGATTAAATGAAGTCACTAGTTCAGTTCAGTTCAGTCGCTCAGTCATGTCTGACTCTTTGTGACCCCGTGGACTACAGCACACCAAGCTTCCCTGTCCATCACCAGTTCCCTGAGCTTGCTCAAACTCATGTCCATCAAGTTGGTGACGCCATCTGACCATCTCATCCTCTGTCATCCCCTTCTCCTCCTGCCTTCAATCCTCCTCAGCATCAAGGTCTTTTCCAGTGATTCAGCTCTTTGCATCAGGTGGCCAAAGTACTGGAGCTTCAGCTTCAGCATCAGTCCTTCCAACGAATATTCAGGACTGATTTCCTTTAGGATTGACTGGTTGAATCTCCTGGTAGTCCAAGGGACTCTCAAGTCTTCTCCAGCACCACAGTTCAAAAGCATCAGTTCTTTGGCCCTCAACTTTCTTGATAGGCCAACTCTCACATCCATACGTGACTACTGGAAAAACCATAGCTTTGACTAGACAGATCTTTGTTGGCAAAGTAATATCTCTGCTTTTTCATATGCTGTCTATGTTGATCATAGATTTTTTTCCCAAGGAGCAAGTGTCTTTTAATCTCATGGCTGCAGTCACATCTGCAGTGATTTTGGAGCCCCAGAAAATAAAATCTGCCACTGTTTGCATTGTTTCCCCATCTATTTGCCATGAAGTGATGGGACAGGATGCCATGGTGTTTGTTTTTTGAATGTTGAATTTTAAGCCAGATTTTTCACTCTTCTCTTTCATCAAAAGGCTCTTTCTGCCATAAGGGTGGTGTCATCTGTATATCTGAGGTTATTGACATTTTTTCCAGCAATCTTCTTCTTTTTTTTTTTTTTGCTATCATCATCATCATTTTTACTCTCAAATTCATTCAGGATAACTCCTATTCATCCTTCAAAACCCCATTTGGTTTCACCATCTGTCTTGCCCAGAGTGAACTCTCAATGATTTTTGTGACCATTTGACAAGTTCCTAGACTGAGGCCCAGAGCAGCCAGGTCACTCCTGAGATTTTTCAGCATCTAGCTCCTTCTTCCTCTATCTGCCCAGTTCCAGGGCATGGGTCTCAGGCCTGGCCAGTCTGGCTTAGGAACATGTAGACATAGGCGGTGTCAATTCAAATCCATCGCCAGCCGGCCCTGGGCATCAGTGGTCAATGCCCACAGGTAGGACTGCTTGGCTTTACACTCAGATACCAGTGCCTCTGGCCCACATTCCGGCAGCCTCCTCCACCCCCACCAGGGCCATCTTCCTCAGCGCTGGCAACCTTACAGTGGGTTTCAAAGAAGTACTGGCACAGGGGACTGCCGCCAGCCACAGGCACCTCCTCCAGCATCTCCACCTCACACCCACGCAGGTCCACAGCAGTCTGGGGGTCTGTCACCAGCCGCGGATGACATCACAAAGGCCAGCCCTCCACAGTGACTGGCTGGTGCTGTCTTGCTCACCCCTCGCAGATTGCAGTCAGCTGGGCTCCGGGTGGGCTCCCCAAAGGCCTCGGACTCCAGCAGAAAAAGCAAAGGGGGCCCCATGAGGGTACCCCTGGATAAGGCTATGCAGGGGGGACAAGAAGTTGCACTCAGGTGCTGGAAATGGAGTTGGGGTGAGGGTGGGGGGTGTGGCTCCACTGGGACACTGGGGAGGAGGAAAAATAGGAGGATGGGAAGGGAGCCTGAGGGGTGGGGGAGTATCTTGCTGAGCACCTGTCAGCACCTCCTTAGCTCTGAGCTCCAGGGCTGGGGACCCCTGGTTCCAGGAGGCCCGTGTTGGGGACACGGGTGGCCTCCTAACTTCCTGATGTCTCAGGAGACGGAGGGGGCAACTGTGTAGGGCGACCTCCTCAGCTCCCCTCAGCTGTCTCTGGCATGTTGGCTCCTCCTTCTGCTTGCTGGCGGCAGGGTCGGGGGTTCTTCCGGCAATCTTGACTCCAGCTTGTACTTCATCCAGCCTGGCATTTCACATGATGTACTCTGCATATAAGCTAGATAAGTAGGGTGACAATATACAGCTCTGATGTACTCCTTTCCTGTTTTGGAACCAGTTCATTGATCCATGTCTGGTTCTAACTGTTGCTTCTTAACCTGCATACAGATTTCTCAGGAGGCAGGTCAGGTGGTCTGGTATTCCCATCTCTTGAAGAATTTCCCACAGTTTGTTGTGATCCACACAGTCAAAGGCTTTGGAGTAGTCAATAAAGCAGAAGTGGATGTTTTTCTGGAACTCTCTTGCTTTTTTGATCGTCCAATGGATGTTGGCAATTTGATCTCTGGTTTCTCTGGCTTTTCTAAATCCAGCTTGAACATCTGGAAGTTTGAGGTTCATGTACTGTTGAAGCCTGGCTTGCGGAATTTTGAGCATTACTTTGCTAGCATGTGAAATGAATGCAGTTGTGCGATAGTTTGAACATACTTTGGCATTGCCTTTCTTTTGTACTGGAATGAAAACTGACCCTTTCCAGTCCTGTGGCTACTGCTGAGTTTTCCAAATTTGCTGGCATATTGAGTGCAGCACCTTCACAGCATCATCTTTTAGGATTTGAAATAGCTCTGCTAGAATTCCATCACATCCATTAGCTTTGTTCATAGTGATGCTATCCAAGGTCCACTTGACTTCTCACTCCAGGATATATGGCTCTAGGTGAGTGATAAAACCTTCATGTTATCTGGGTCATTAAGATTTTTTTGTACAGTTCTTCTGTGTATTCTTGCCACCTCTTCTTAATATCTTCTGCTTCTGTTAGGTTCATACCATTTCTGTCCTTTATTGTGCCCATCTTTGCATGAAATGTTCCCTTGGTATCTCTAATTTTCTTGAAGAGATCTCTAGTCTCTCCCATTCTATTGTTTTCCTCTATTTCTTTGCATTGATCATTAAGATGGCTTTCTTATCTCTCCTTGCTATTCTTTGGAACTCTACATTCAAATGGGTATATCTTTCTTTTTCTACTTTGCCTTTAGCTTGTTCAGCTCATAGAGAGATAATCTGATGGTGCCCACCTGTGAATGGATGCAAAAAAGAAGAGATTAACACACCCCTTCCAAAGGCTGGCCCTTCCCAGAGATGTTTTGCAAGACTGAAGACACTTTCTACTTTACTTCTTCAATGCCTCTCCCTCTTTATTCTGCCTTTCAATTTTTCAATATTTATTTATTTGGCTGTACCAGGTCTTAGTTGTGGCATACATACAAACTCTTAGTTGCAGCATGTGGGATCCAGTTCCCTGATCAGGGACCAAACCTAGGCCCCTGGCATTGGGAGCACAGAGTTTTAGCCACTAGACCACCAGGGAAGTCCCTATGCTGCCTTTTGACATTAGTTCCTCATTGCTTCTCTCCCTCTCCCTCTCTCCCTCTCCCTCTGGCTCTATAAAAGAACCTGGCATCCAGAAGATGGTTACTTTGAGACATTAGCCTGCCATCTTCTTGCAGTCAGCCAGCTTTCTGAATAAAGTTGTATTCCTTGCCTCAACACCTTATCTCTTGTATTCACTGGCCTGTCGTGGGTCAAGCAGAGTGTGGTTACACATTCAGCTGGCTTCACACAGCCGAGGGCTATGTGGTAGGTCCACTTTAAGACTCATTCTCAGGTTAGGTGTCCCCAGAGTGCTGGTTTTTCTTTTGATCAAAAAAGAAAGAAAACAGGAAATTATGAGAAGCATTTAAATTGAGGACTTGTTTTGCATCTGTCAATTCATAGTAAAAACAAAATAAACAAAGAAACCTCAAAATACATTCTTTCACCAAGACTGGGAACTTTTGGAAAACTAAAAAGTTAATGGACTGTTGATGGTGGTGGAAATAGTTACAGAATTTTCTGGATGCATTACAGCAGCATACTTCAGTGGCTATAAAATTGTTCACACCCTGAAGTTCAGTAATCCCTTTCATGGGAATCTGCCTTAAGGAAGCAATTAAACAGAAGCAAAAGCCTGTATAAATATATATACATATATGTGAAAGATATCCATTGTAAGCATGATTTATAAGAGTAAAAACCTGGAAAGAAGCCAAATTCTCAACAATAAACAAATTGTTGAGTTAAAACACAAAGGCCAATGAAATAGTATGCAGCTATTAAAAATGATAATTGCAAAGCACATGTATAAACACAAAAATGTTTATGATTTTTGCACATACACATACTGAAAATACAAAATAACATCCATCATAGTTACATCTATGTGGAAAAATGTCTATAAGCAATGTTGGTAGATGATTTGGATGAATCAAAATAATTTTCTTAAGTAGCAAGGTTGTAAAGTGCTTTTCCTTTTAGAAATTTTATTTGAATG
Source organism: Cephalophus harveyi (assembly GCA_006410635.1). Lineage (NCBI taxonomy): Eukaryota > Metazoa > Chordata > Mammalia > Artiodactyla > Bovidae > Cephalophus > Cephalophus harveyi. Next base: position 455,481 of record SJYT01075878.1, read on the forward strand.
GTATAGTAGATTATAGTTTTTTCTATTAAAGAAGTGATCTGTCATGTAGAACCTTGCCAGTGGGCTCTGCCAAAGTGTAATTTAAAAGAAGTTCAAAATATGATTCATATGACTGTAAAGTGAACATGTGTCAGATGTTTATTTAACTCATTAATGAGGAATCTAGTGGATAGTAAAGCTGATTCAAAGAGAATCTGTGGAATAGAGATTTATATAGTAGTCAGGAGGAGCCTTCTGGAATAAGTCAACCAAGAAACAAACTAGACAACAAGACTTTGGGGTAGTCTTCAATCATTTATGCTTTTATCAGGCAAAAACTGACAAATTAATGTGTAGCTTCAGTTTAAGCCCTAATTAATTTTAAATAGTAAATTAAATGTATATACCTTACAGCAGCACTGTCCAATAGAAGCATAATGCAAGCTGCATATGTAATTTAAATTTTTCTATTAACTCTGTAAAAAAGTAAAAAGAGAAGGTGAAATTAATTTTAATATGTGTGTAGCCAAAATATTATCATTTCAATATGTAGTCAATGTAAAAAATTTATTCTCTTGCTTAGTCTTGAAAATCTACTGTGTATCTAATACTCACAGAAAGCTCCACTCAATTTGCTACATATTCATTAGAATTGTTGATGTTGCATTTAGGTTTCATAAACTTTACAGTCAAAAGAGTTGTTCCAAGTCTAGTTAAAGATATGCTGGGAATTCCCTGGCGATCCGGTGGTTAGGGCTTGACATTTTCACTGTTTGAGGAACTAAGATCCTGCAAAGCTAGGACTTGCCTAGCAGTCCAGTGGTTTAGACTCCTTGCTTCCAAAGCAGCTGGTGTGGATTCAGTCTCTAGTCACGGAACTAAGTTTCACATGCTGCACCGCAAGGCCAAATAACAAAAAGTAAATGAAAAATAACAAATGGAAACACAGATGTTGAGAATGGACTTACGGACACAGTGGGGAAAGGAGAGAGTGCAAAGAATGGGGAAAGTAGCATTGACGTATACACACTATTATGCATGAAACAGACAGCTGGGGAGATGACGATGCTGATGTTCAGCTGATCAGTCGTGTCTGACTCTTTGTGAGCCCATGGACTGTAGTACGCCAGGCTACTCTGTCCTTCATCATCTCCCAGAGCTTGCTCAAACTCATGTCCATTGAATCAGTGATGCCATCCAACCATCTTGTCCTCTGCCGTCCCCTTCTTCTGCCCTCAGTCTTTTCCAGCATCAGGGTCTTTTCCTGGAAGTCATCTTTCCATCAGGTGGCCAAAATAATGGAGCTTCAGCTTCAGCCCTAATCCTTCCAGTGAATATTCACAGTTGATTTCCTTTAGGATTGACTAGTTTGATCTCCTTGCAGTCCACGGTACTCTCAAGAGTCTTCTCCAACACCACAGTTCAAAAGCATCAATTCTTCAGTGTTCAGCCTTCTTTATGATCCAACTCTCAAATCCATTCATGACTCCTGGAAAAACCATAGCTTTGACTACATGGACCTTTGTTGGCAAAGTGATGTTTCTGCTTTTTAATACACTGTCTAGGTTTGTCATAGATTTTCTTCCAAGGACAAGCATCTTTTAATTTCATGGCTGCAGTCACCATTTGCAGTGATTTTGGAGCCCCCAAAAGTAAAGTTTCTCACTGTTTCCCCATCTATTTGCATGAAGTGATGGGACCTGATGCCATGATCTTAATTTTTTGAATGTTGAATTTTAAGCCAGTTTTTTCACTCTCCTCTTTCACCTTCATCAAGAGGCCCTTTGATTCCTCTTCACTTTCTGCTACAAGGGTGGTGTCATTTGCTTATCTGAGGTTATTGATATTTCTCTGGCAGTCTTGATTCTAGCTTATCATTCATCCAGCCTGGCATTTCTCATGACATACTCTGCATTTAAGTTAAATTAACAGGGTGACAATATATAGTCTTGACATACTCCTTTCCCAATTTGGAACCAGTCCATTGTTCCTTGTCTGCTTCTAACTGTTGCTTCTTGACCTGCTTATGGGTTTTGCAGGAGGCAGGTAAGGTTGTCTGGTATTCCCATCTCTTGAAGAATTTCCCACAGTTTGTTGTGTTCCTCGAAGTCAAAGGCTTTAGCATAGTCAATGAAGCAGAAGTAGATGTTTTTCTGGAATTCTCTTGCTTTTTCTATGATCCAAAGGATGTTGGCAATTTGATCTCTGGTTCCTCTGCTTTTTCTAAACTCAACTTGAACATTTGGGAGTTCTCGGTTCACGTTCTGTTGAAACCTTGCTTGGAGAATTTTGAACATTACTTTGCTAGCATGTGGAGAAGGCAATGGCACCCCACTCTAGTACTCTCGCCTGGAAAATCCCATGGATGGAGGAGCCTGGTGGGCTCCAGTCCATGGGGTCGCTAAGAGTCGGATACGACTGAGTGACTTCACTTTCATTTTTCACTTTCATGCATTGGAGAAGGAAATGGCAACCCACTCCAGTGTTCTTTCTTGGAGAATCCCAGGGACGGGGGAGCCTGGTGGGCTGCCGTCCATGTGGTCGCACAGAGTCGGACACGACTGAAGCGACTTAGCAGCAGCAGCAGCAGTTGCTAGCATGTGAAATGGGTGCAGTTGTGCGGTAGTTGGAGCATTGTTTGGCATGTATAGCTGGTGAGAAGTTGCTATATTAACACAAGGAACACACCCTGGCACTCTGTGATGACCTAGAAAGGTGTGGTGGTGGTGGTAGGGAGAGCAGGGAAGCTCAAGAAAGAGAGAATATATGTATAATTATAGTTGATTCACGTTGTTGTATAGCAGAAACCAACACATTATAAAGCAATTTTTCTCCAATTAAAAGATAAAAAAAAATAACAATAAGATCCCACAAGGTGTGCGGCTCAGCCAAAAACAACTTCCCCAAACCCTACCTATGATACAGATAAAGACAAAGACCTCTGTTATAAAAAAGTATATATATATATATTTAAAAGTTTCCCAATAACTCTAGCTTTAACATTTAAATTAATTAAAATTAAATAAAATTAAACATTGGGTTGTGCGTGCTACATTTTAGGGGGTCAGCAGACACCTGTGGCTGTGGTTAGAGTATTGGACAGCCTAGAAGGAAAGGGTGAGAGAATCCTTGGGGAAGCCACTTGGACCATGCTTGTGTATGACCTTGAAACTACAAGCAGTCATCCTTTCACCTTATTTGTGAGTTTTGGATAATTTTTATCAAGAGTTCTGAGGGTATATAAATTATCTTGATTTTTAAAAACAGCTTTATTGAAATGTAATCCACATACCATAAATGTGTAGTTAAATGTACAGTTTAACTATACATAAATGTATAGTTGAATGATTTTTTTAGTATATTCACAGAATTGTGTCATCATCATCACAATCAAATTTAGGACATTTTTATCACCCCCAAAGAAACCCCATACCCGTTGCAGTCACACCCCATTTCCCCAAACCCCCTCAGTCCTACGTAGCCACTAATTTTTTTCTATGGATTTGACTGTTGTTAATATTTCATATAAATGGTTCATTTACTTTGTAGCATTATCAATACTTAGTTCTTTTTTATCATCAAAAATATTCTGTTTTATGAATTTACTATATTGTATTTATCCACTTGCCAGTTGATGGATTTCAGGTTATTCCTCTATTTTTTTGTGTGTTGACTGGACTATGGATATTGCCAGCTGTTATGGGGCTGCATTCAGCTGGGAATTTGGCAGGGGCTCCTGAGTTCTCCTCCATGCCTTTCTCTCCACATTGTGTCTCACTCTCCATGACCCCTCTCTCTCCAACAGGATAGCTTGGACTTCCCTATCCATGGAGACTGAGGTCCAAGAGAGGGAACACAGGAGGTGCCACTTCTTAAGGGCTAGGCTACACCTACATAATTTCTGCCACATTCTACTGGTCAAAGAGGTGACAATGTTAGATTTAGAGAGAGGAAAAATAGGCTACATCATTTGATGGGAGGGATGATATGTGTGTAATCGATGGGTAAGGAATGTATGTGGGTTATATCTTTGGATTCTAGCTACCACACCCACATTTATCAGTCATTTTAAAATTAGGTGGGGCCCTCTGACTTGTGGACAATGGGCTGCTGGCAAAAATGACATATTTCATTTCCAGGCTACAGCAAAGAAAAACCTGCAAGATACTCCGGATGTATTATTTCTTCTGCAACTAAGAAGGCCTCATGGTGTAATTACTGTGACTTGCTCCACAGATGATAATTATTTTGCAGTTCCCCAGACCTGCAGCTGACTTTGCATTAGCAAGCAATAAACCTGTGTTGTGATAAGCCACTTAATTTGGAGGCTGTTTGCTAGGGGAACATAACGGACCTAATTCTGATGAAAACGTATCGCTTATGTCCTTACCTCACCTCTAAACCCAAGACCGCTGCTGCGGCTGCAGCTTTGACTTCTCGTTGCCTGCCTCATCTGCTGAGCCTGCCTTCATGCTGTTGCTTATGACTTCTCTGGATAAACATGTTTAATATAGCTTGACTCTGGGATCTCCCATCCTTAGTGGCTGGTGTACCTGGCTTATTGGTCTTGGATTTCCCCCTTGGACCTGTTGTAGGGTCATAGCAAAGAGAGGGATCTGCCTCAAAGTTAAAAATTGAAGGTCCTCCTGGCCTCAGTTAGGCTTAACCGCAAAAAACTGTAGGCAAAGGGGAGCTGTATAGAAATTTTTAATTTAAGGAGTGATTTGGGGAAAAAGGCTTGAAGAATGATTTGCTCATAAGAGCAGGATATATGGCTCTGACTTTGTGACTGATAATTAAAAAATAATACATATATTTGGTCTTCATCTCCATTTCTGGTACAGAGCTCTAAGACCCTTGGAGTTTCTTAAGTGATGAGAAGGATACAGATATATTCTGTTATGCAAATGAGGAGAAATTTGAGCCCCACCTAGGGATGGGGGCTGGTTGCCCAGAGAACCAACTCTGTGATTAGAGGGTTGGAACTTTCGCTGCCACCTCTCTTGATCCTTAGGGAGGGGAGAGGGATTGGAGGGTGAATCAACCAGTGATCAATGATTTAGTCAATAAAGCCTGTGTAATGAAGCCTCCAGAAACCCCCAAAGGACAGGGTTTAGAGTTTCTGGGTTGGTGAACATAATAATAGGCATTATTTTGAATGGGAGATTTGAGAGTAGCATTCTCAGAGAGGGCGTAGAAGTTCTGAGCCTTTCCCCCATACCTTGCTCTGTGTATTTCTTCTATCTGGCTCTTTTGAGTTATATCCTTTCATAACAAACTGATCATCTAGTAAGTAAAATGTTTCTCTGAGTTCTGTAAGCTGTTCTAGCAAATTAATTGAACCCAAGGAAGGAGTCAGTGGAACCTCTCATCTATAGTCAGTAGGTCAGAAGCACAGATGATGCTCTGGACTTGCAACTGATTGTCTGAAGTGGGCAGAGGGGGAAGTCTTGTGAGTCTGAGTCCTTAACCTCTCACTAGATAGCATCAGAATTGTGTTTAATTGTAGGACACCCAGCTAGTGGTGCTTGGCAGTGTGGGGAAACCCTCCTCCCGCTACTAGAATCGAGTGCAGAATTCTTTTTTTTTTTGGTGCAGAATTCTTAATGGCAGAGGAGTGAGGCTAAAGAAAGGGAGATCAGTTAGGGAAATGGTAGTGTAATGGTTACTGCCAAAGTCAGTAACTAAATTTACATTATATAATGTTTTATAGCTGAACTTAGATCACTTATTATTAATCATCATAATTCTATAAGATAGTCATTGTTCTCTTTTTAGCTGGAATACCAAGGTTTGGGGATGCTGGAGATTTGCAGTTACTAACAGGCAAAGTCAGTACATTCATCAGTTCTTTCATGCAATCTTATTTAATTTAAATCCCTTTTCAAAATCCTTCTAGGTGGGTCACTGCTCCCGAAACTTTACATCCTGGCATACACAAACAAGGATGATATTTACATGGCATTACTGAGGGAGGTGCTCCTTAGTATTGCCAATAGAGGACATTCTGGTGGTGGGCATTATACCTAAAGTCTTTTGCTAACATAATAACGGAAAATAGGAAAGCCATGTAAATAATATTCAAATATAATTTTAATTGAAGTGAACATTTAAGTGGTTATGAAATGTGGTTTTGGTTTTTGTATCACTATAAAAAGTTTACAGCCATCAGGATCTCCTAGGACACCTGTAACCTGTTTACACTCTACAAAGGTGCTAAGTTACAGGAGCTGGGAAACTCTGGGCAATGCACTGCCCTGTAAGCTGAGAACACAGGGATGAAGGAGACAGAGTGTTTACCCACAAGAATTATGTCTAATAGGCAGAACCCAACAAAATGATTATTACGATGTAGTTTAATAAATCTGATGACAGAAGTGTATCTAGGGTGCAACCTAACTCAGGCTAAGGGAGTGGAGTTATACTAACCACTTCTTTTCTTTCGTTTTGTTTTTCTTTTTTCACAGAAGGAGGTTTTGGGACATATGGGCAGGCTGCCCCCAGATATGCCAAAATGGTATATTGATTATTTCGAATGGGAGATACTTAAGGAAAGGCCAATGCAAGAGGAATGCTTTGGCCTTCCTCTCTGTCTCCTTGAAAGTAGAAAATAAGTTTCTCATGTGAAAGGTACCCTCCCTGCACCTGGAGTTATAAGGATACCCTTTTCAACAGGGTTAGTGATATTGGGGCCAAGAAGTGTGTATAAACAAACTTGCTACTTGAGTAAACTCTGTAGATTCTTCATTAGTTAAGCACCCAAAGCCTATGTTTGTCTTATCAATTCCTCACAAATTTATCGTTTGTCTAAAAAGTCTAAAAAACTGCTTCATAGGTACCATTCCTGGGATCTCTGCACACACAAATTTGTTTTTTTCCCCTCTTGTTGATTTGTCTTGTGTGAATTTAATTACTAGACCAGCCAAAATAACTTGAGAAGGGGGAGGGAAAGTTTCTCCCTCCCCAACAGTAGCATTTATTTGAGGCTTAACATGAAATTTTACAAGTAAAATATATATAAACCCAAATCCACATTCAGTCATAAGGCAGATAACAAATGACAAGTAAAAACAAAGAAAATCAGTTGGTGACTATGAAACTGTGTAACTGAAATTGGAACTTGAACCAACGAGGCTGGGACTCAAATCCAGCCAAAACTCACAGTCTTCCTACTGAGATCATACACCTAGCTTCAGCATTTAATGAAGCCCAGTTCCTTGATATCCCATTGCAGAAAGAATTCAGTGAGAAACAAAGTGACAGGCAAGAAGTGGTTTTACTTAGAAAGATACTCGACAGAGTTGTGCTATCTCAGAAGGTGAGAGGCCCCGAAATATGGCATGGTTAGCTTTATGGGCTGAGTAGTTTCATAAGCTAATGAGTGGGAGAGTTATTTCAACTCTTTTGAGGCACTGGGCCACCACCCACCTTTTGACCTTTGACGGTTGACCTCAGAATGGTCATGGTACCTGTCAGTCAGTCAGTTCAGTTGCTCAGTCGTGTCCGACTCTTTGGAACCCCATGGACTACAGTACACCAGGCTTCCCTGCCCATCACCAACTCACATAGCTTGCTCAAACTCACACTGATAGAGTGGGTGATGCCATCCAACCATCTCATTCTCTGTCTTCCCCTTCTCCTCCTGCCTTCAATCTTTCCCAGCATCAGGGTCTTTTCCAATGAGTCAATTCTTCACATCAGGTGGCCAAAGTATTGGAGCTTCAGGTTCAGCATTAGTCCTTCCAATGTATATTCAGGACTAATTTCCTTTAGGATTGACTGGTTTGATCTCCTTGCAGTTCAAAGGACTCTCAAGTCTTCTCCAGCACCACAGTTCAAAAGCATCAGTTCTTTGGCACTCAGCTTTCTTGATAGGCCAACTCTCACATCCATACATGACTACTGGAAAAACCAAAGCTTTGACTAGACAGACCTTTGTCGGCAAAGTAACGGCTCTGCTTTTTAATATGCTGTCTAGGTTGGTCATAGCTTTTCTTCCAAGGAGCAAGCATCTTTTAATTTTATGGCTGCAGTCACCATCTGCATTGATTTTGGAGCTCCCCAAAATCAAATCTCTCACTGTTTCTTTTGCTTCCCCATCTATTTCCCATGAAGTGATGGGACCAGATGCCATGATCTTCATTTTCTGAATGTTGAGTTTTAAGCCAACTTTTTCACTCTCCTCTTTCACTTTTATCAAGAGACTCTTTAGTTTCTCTTCACTTTCTGACGTAAGGGTGGTGTCATGTGTATATCTGCAGTTATTGATATTTCTCCTGGCAATCTTGATTCCAGCTTGTGCATCATCCAGCCTGGCATTTTGCGTGATGTACTCTGAATATAAGTTAAATAAGTGGGGTGACAATATACAGCCTTAATGTTCTCCTTATCCAATTTGGAACTAGTCTGTTGTTCTATGCCCAGTTCTAACTGTTGCTTCCTGACCTGCATACAGATTTCTCAAGAGGCAGGTCAGGAGGGCTGGTATTCCCATCTCTTGAAGAATTTTCCACAGTTTGTTGTGATCCACACAAAGGCTTTGGTGTAGTCAATAAAGCAGATGTTTTTCTGGAGCTCTCTTGCTTTTTTGATCATCCAATGGATGTTGGCAACTTGATCTCTGATTCCTCTGCCTTTTCTAAATCCAGCTTGTACATCTGGAAGTTCAAGGTTCATGTACTGTTGAAGCCTGGCTTGCAGAATTTTGAGCATTACTTTGCTAGCATATGAGATGAGTGCAATTGTGCGATAGTTTGAACATATTTTGGCATTGCCTTTCTTTTGTATTGGAATGAAAACTGACCTTTTCTAGGCCTGTGGCCACTGCTGACTTTTCCAAATTTGCTGGCACATTGAGTGCAGCACTTTCACAGCATCATNCTGATGCTGGGAGGGATTGGGGGCAGGAGGAGAAGGGGACGACCGAGGATGAGATCGCTGGATGGCATCTAGCCATCGGACTCAACGGACGTGAGTCTGAGTGAACTCCGGGAGATGGTGACGAACAGGGAGGCCTGGCGTGCTGCGATTCATGGGGTCGCAAAGAGTCGGACACAACTGAGTGACTGAACTGAACTGAACTTCTCAGTTATTTGTAAGGCCTCCTCAGACAAACATTTTACCTTCTTGCATTCCTTTTTCTTGGGGATCGTTTTGATCACCGCCTGTGTATAATGCTATGAACCTCTGTCCATAGTTCTTCAGGGACTCTATCAGATCTATTTCCTTGAATCTATTTGTCACTTCCACTGTATAATTGTAAGGGATTTGATTTAGGTCATACCTGAATGGTCTAGTGGTTTTCCCTGGTAGGTATGTCATTTAGCTTGCTGATCTGTTACAATGAACATATCCTGAAGGCTCAAAGAAGTCAACTTTGTCTTCCATCTTGGGCCTATTTGGTTCTATCAGCTTATGTCATGTCCTCAGGCTATGTCACTCTTTTAAAAGAATGTGCTTTGCCCCCTTCCCTCCTGTTTCAGTTATAAACAGTGGGATATTGTCTTGTACAGTAGAAAATCTTTTACAAAATAATCATTTTAAATCAACAGAAGGCCAATCATTAATAGCTTAGCACTACTCTTGATTTCTCTGATGCCCCCACTAGTATGGCTGGAAATCGTTTTGGTGGTTGTCTCCTGCTTGAGATGCATTGCCATACGTGCTTTGTTTGCCAATATCTGTGTATGCTAGTCCATATCCAGATTTCCCATAGTTCTACGCAGTATCTTCATGCCACCCATAGCCACTATAGTTTTGATCAGCACTATAGGCACTAAGCAAGGTTCTGAGACTCAGTTTCTGTGTGTGTGTGTATAGGCTTCCCCATACCAACAAGCAATATTTGGATGCCACAGAGTGTCTGAGCATTTGACTCAATTTTGACACTACCTGCCCAGAGACAGAATCAGATTACACTATAGTTTTGATCAGCACTATAGGCACTAAGCAAGGTTCTGAGACTCAGTTTCTGTGTGTGTGTGTATAGGCTTCCCCATACCAACAAGCAATATTTGGATGCCACAGAGTGTCTGAGCATTTGACTCAATTTTGACACTACCTGCCCAGAGATAGAATCAGATTCCACAGGTAAAGTGCTCAGTCCCACAAGCTGTAGTTGTTTGGTCACTAAGTCGTGTGACCCCATGGACTGCAGCAAGCCGGGCTTCCTGTCCTTCCCTATTTCCCAGAGTTTGCTCAGATTCATGTCCTTTGAGTAGGTGATGTTATCTAACCATCTTACCCTCTGCCACCCTCTTCTCCTTTTGCATTCAGTCTTTCCCAGCATCGGCGGGAGGGGGGGGGAGGGGGGCACAAAGGGCAGAAACCAGGGTCAATCAGGAGGCAGAGATAGTGAGGGGAAATCTTATGCAAGAGCCCTTATTGTGGTTTCCACAGGAAGAGGTAAAGCAGGATAAGCAGGTTTAGGATTGGCTAGTTTGAATAATTTCAGCAGGCTCTGGGGTACAGGGGCTGTCTCTAGGTGTCTGGTTCCTGATCCTTGGTGACTGGGGCAGGTAGATAGTGTCCTGGAATGTGAGGCCATCACAGACAGCAGGCTGAGGGTACCAGCTCTGTATTGGTTGGTTTGCACATGACAGGAAAGTTCACAGGCAAGTTGTTTGCTACCCTTAGGAATTAGCTAACCCTGACAGGGATAGTTCCTCCAGGCAAGTAAGGCCCCAAGAAGTCAAAATATTAAACAATTCAAGGAAGGGGCCCTTCTGCCATCATTTAAATTCAACTCTATAAAATGCACCATCATTGCTGCTGGTGCTGGTGCTGCACCCCCACCATGCAGCATGTAAAAAAGTATGATGACCCAGAGGAATTTGTGAAGGGCTACAAGATCAACATCAGTAAGGATCAGCAGGATGATAGTAAAATGTTTATTGGAGCCTTGAGTTGGTATATAAGCAAGAAAGACCTGAATGAATACTTATGTCACTTGGTAAGCTGTAGGCTGCATAATCAAAACAGATCCGATTACTCAAAGATCAAGAGGACCTGGATTTGTGAGATGCTGCTAGTGTTAATAAGACTTTGGAAGTGAAAGAACACTAACTAGATGGCAAATTGATAGACCCCCCCAAAAGTCAATGCTTTAAGAGGCAAGAAATCTCCTAAAAAGATTTTTGTGGGTAGCTTGGGGCCAGATACTTCTGAAGAACAAATAAAAGAATACTTTGGAGATTTTGGAAGGGTTGAAATATTGAACTCTGCATGGATACAAAAATAAATGAAAAAATGAGGATTTGTTTTATCACATATACAGATGAAGAGTCAGTAAAGAAATTGTTAGAAAGCATATATTATCAAATTGGTTCTGTGATGAGTAAATTAAAAAAAAAAAAAAGCACAACCCAAAGAGATGTACAAGCAGCAATAGCAATGGGAGGAAGGGGAGCTGCAGCTGGTGGACCAGTTGGAACTAGGATCATGGTGGACATCAGGGCCAAACCCCAAACCAAACATTATGATGAAAGATATGGAAGTTACAAGAATGCCTATGATATTGTGATTTATAAAAAAAATATCTGATCATTCAGGTGATAATCAGAATATATGAGAAATATATATTGGTCTTCATCCATAGTTCCTGTCTTACAGTTCCCTAAACCCTTGGAGTTCATTGAGTGATAGAGCACTGTGATAACGTTTGGTCTCCTGTCCTCAGTTCCTGAAAATGCTTCAGGGAAAGCCAAAACAATCCTGAGGAAGGAAAAACAGAGCTAGAGGAAGCAGGTTCCCTGACTTCAGACTATCTTACAAAGCTATAGTCATCAAAACAGTGTGGTACTCTCACAAAAATCGAAATATAGATCAATGGAACAAGATCAAGAGCCCAGAAATAAACCCATGCACCCGTGGTCAATTAATCTATGATGAAGGAGGCATGACTACACAATTTTGAAAAGACAGTCTCTTCAACAAATGGTGGTGGGAAAACTGGACCACAACATGGAAAAAAATCAGATTAGATTATTCTTTAATACCATACAGAAAATAAGCTCACAATGGATTAAAGACCTAAAGGTGAGACTGAACACTATAAAACTCCTAGAGGAAAACATAGGCAGAGTACTCCAAACATAGGGGAGCAGTACCTTTTTTGATCTATTTTCCAGAATAATGTAAATAAGAAACAAGAATAAATAAGTGGGACTTAATTAAGCCTAAAAGCTTTAGCACAGCAAAGAAAACCAGAAACAAAACAAAAGACAGCCCACAGACTTGGAGTAAATATTGCAAATTATGTGACTGATGAGGAGTTAGTCTCCAAAATCTACCAACAGCTCATGAAGCTTAATATCATCAAAACAAACAATCCAATCAAAAAATGGGCAGAAGACCAAAATAGACATTTCTCCAAAGAATACATATAGATGGCCAAGAGACACATGAAAAGATGCTCAGCATTGCTAGTTATTAGAGAAATGCAAATCAAAACTACAATGAACTATTAACTCACACCAGTAAAATGGCTATCATCAAAAAATTCACAGACATTAAGTGCTGAAGAGGGTGTGGAGAGGAGAACCCTCCTGCACTGTTGGTGGGAATGTAAATTGGTATAGCTACTATGGAGAATAGTATGGAGGCTCCTTAAAAGAGCTAAAACTAGAGTTGCCACATGACTCTGCAATCCCACTCCTGGGCATACATCTGGAGGAAAACATGGTCTGGAAGGATGCATGCACCCCAGTGTTTATTGCAATGTGTTTACAGTAGCTAAGACATGGAAGAAACCTAAATGCCCATTGATAAAGGAATGGATAAGGAAGAAGTGGTACATGTATAGGGTGGAATATTACCCAGCCATTAAAAAGAATGAAGTAATGCCATTTTCAACAACATGGATGTACCTAGAGATTGTGATATTGAGTGACAGAGAAGTAAGTCAGACAGAGAAAGAAAAGTATGATATCCCATATCCCTTATAGGTAGAATCAAAAAAGAAATGATATAAATACACTTATATGCAAAAATAGAAATAGACTCACAGACTCAAAGAACAAATTTATGGTTACCAGCAGGGAAGGGTGGAGGAAGGGATAGTTAGGGAGGTTTGGAGATCAATATGTATAACCAATCTGACTGCTATTAACAAAGTATAACATGTTGAAGCTGAAGATGGAGACTGACTTCATTTTACTTCATTTTAATGTAAGCGGACAGCTGGGTCATGGAAATGAGATATTGAGATTAAGAAATGACAACTGAGTCTCTTTAATATAGAAACTATATATCTATATTTCTTTTTTGACTGAACTGTGTGGCTTGTGGGATCTTAGTTTCCTGACCAGGGATTGAACCCAGGCCCTCAGCTGTGAAAGCTCAGAGTCCTAACCACTGGACAGGTAGGGAATTCCCTAGAAACTATATTTTATTCATCTTTTTTCGTTATTTAGTTGCTAGGTCATCCTACTCTTTTGTGACCCCATGGATCTCAGCCCGCCAGGCTCCTCTGTCCGTGGGATTTCACAGGCAAGAATACTGGAATGGGTTGTCATTTCTTTTTCCAAGGGATCTTGCCAACCCAGGGATCAAACCCACATCTTCTGTGTCTCCTACATTGGCAGGTGGATTCTTTACCACTGAGCCACCATGAAAGCTCTTATTCATTTTATATCCTGGCATCTATTAGGACACCTGGTTCATAGAATATATACAGTAAATGCTCTTGTATAGAGCATGGCCTAGAGGGAGAGATATAAATTCCTGGGTTAGAAAAAACATCTAAACAGGCCAGTTTGCTTGCAAAAACTCAGCCTAGACAGGAGATGGTGCAGCAAAGAAGAGTTCGGCTTCCCTGTATAAGACAACGTTGGGAAGTTAGTGATTGATGTCGAAGGTTAGCGAGAGGCCGTTATAGCTCTGGGAGCCAGAGGGAAATTCACCAGTAGGAAGTTCCTTGTTTCAGGGATGCTGAGGAACATGAGAACAGAGATGTCTAATATCTCATTTTTATTTATTTTTGGGGCTGGCAGTAATTCCTCTCTATTATCCAAAAACCTTCAGTAGCAATCTCAACAACTGCCTTGGATTGATGATGTTTTGCAGATAAAAGGGGAGGCTTCATACTTGGTCCTACATATAGTGTAAGGATGAGAACTCTGTGGGAGGAGAGACGTGAGAGAATTCAGCAAGAACAAGAAGTCAGAGCCAGAGGTAGCCATGAGGGGCCCCTGGGAATCCCTTGAAATCTCAGAGAGGGCATGGGGTTTTTCCAGAGTATGTAGCGCAGGAAACTGAGTCAGCAGATTTTTTTTTTTTTTTCCAATGAAAGTTGGAAGATTTGGACTTGGGGACATTCTGGCTAAAATGTGTTACATATTCATTTATTAAAGCATACATTTAATAGTTTTTATTGAATGCCTACTACATGGCACACACAGAGGATAGAATAGTGGGTAAAAACAGATGTGGTCTCAGGTACCTTAGAGTGTTCTTCAACTCATGACTATATAGAGATGTCAAAGGGATCTATCCAATGAGACTGTCTGAAATATCACCCTTGAGAGAAAACCATGGCTTGAGATTATTTATAGACAATGAGTCATTAAGAATGTGTTTGTAAACTGACCTAAGCCAAATTGGTTGTTCACAGTTGTCAAGTTCTTTTTGGCAGGTGTAAGTGATCTTGATTTGAGGCAGTAAAGGCTATGGGTCTCCCTTTCCACAGCCTCCCTTGCTGAACTGATATATTACAAGGAAAGCAAATCTCAAACTGAAATCTACCATATTATTCATTATGGAAGAGGTGCAAACCAAATACACAACTTGTTCTTTGGAGTTCAGTGAAGTAACAGTCACTCTGCATTTAGGCACTTCAGGTTCACTAGAGCCAGATGTGACAATATTCTATTGCAGGACTAAGCATTCCTTTTAACTGGATCAGACTCCTTCTTTAAACCGCAGAAGGCGAGAGTTTCAGGCTGAAGGCATACTGCCAATCATTAGGCCTGTAGGTTGTACACAGGCCTGTACAGCATTTCTAGCCCTTCCTCTAAGAGGAACATCACTCATTACCATTTTTTTTTCTTTTTCCCAAACTTTAAACTTTGTATTTTGTATTGGGGTATAGCTGATTAACAATGTTGAGATAGTTTCAGGTGAACAGTGAAGGGACTCAGTCATACATAGACATGTATCTGTTCTCCCGCAAACCCCTCTCCCATCCAGTCTGGCACAGAAGCTTGAGTAGAGTTGCATGTGCTACACAATAGGTCCTTGTTGGTTATACATTTTGAATATAGCAATGTATACGTGTCCTTCCCAAACTCCCTGACTATCTCTTCAGCTGTCAGCAACCATAAGTTCATTTCCTAAGTCTGATTCATCATCATTTCTTTGGTTAGGAACATCACTAAAGGAAAAAATGTTTATCATCTCTTATGGTTGTCACCCTGCTTATTTAACTTATATGCAGAGTACATCATGAGAAACGCTGGGCTGGAAGAAGCACAAGCTGGAATCAAGATTGCGGGGAGAAATATGAAAACCTCAGATTTGCAGATGACACCACCCTTATGGCAGAAAGTGAAGAGGAATTAAAAAGCCTCTAGGTGAAAATGAAAGAGGAGAGTGAAAAGGTTGGCCTAAAGCTCAATATTCAGAAAACGAAGATCATGGAATCTGGTTCCATCACTTCATGGGAAATAGATGGGGAAACAGTGTTAGACTTTATTTTTTTGGGCTCCAAAATCACTGCAGATGGTGATTGCAGCCATGAAATTAAAAGACACTTACTCCTTGGAAGAAAAGTTATGACCAACCTAGACAGCATATTGAAAAGCAGAGACATTACTTTGCCAACAAAGGTCCATCTAGTCAAGGCTATGGTTTTTCCAGTGATCATGTATGGATGTGAGAGTTGGACTGTGAAGAAAGCTGAGCGCCGAAGAATTGATGCTTTTGAACTGTGGTGTTGGAGAAGACTCTTGAGAGTCCCTTGGACTGTAAGGAGATCCAACCAGTCTATCCTAAAGGAGATCAGTCCTGGGTGTTCATTGGAAGGATTGATGCTGAAGCTGAAACTCCAATAC
>SJYT01075878.1:471847-573125 GCA_006410635.1 Cephalophus harveyi
ACTGAACTAACTAATATGCGCCATTAAGGATGGATAAACAGCAAGATCTTACTTATAACACAGGGGACTATGCTTAGTACCCTGTGATAAAGGGTAAGCGTAGGAAAGCTTTCCTTAAGTAAAGGAAAAGCGTAGGAAGAAGGATGCAGGCGTCTGTGTGACTGAGTCGCTTTACTGTGGAGCAGAAATTAGCACAACATTGTAAACAAACTACACCCCAATACAATGATTTTTCAATTTTATTTTTTAATTTTGGCCTCTCTGGGTCTTCATCGCTGCTCGGGGGCTCCCTCTGGTCGCAGGGAGCGGGGCCTCCTCTAGCTGCGCCGCGCGGGCTCCTCACGGCCGCGGCCCGTCTGGTTGCAGAGCTCGGCGTCGGCGGCTGTGGGGTCTTCCCGCAGCAGGGATCAAAGCCGTGTCTCCTGCTTTGGCAGGTGGATTCCTAACTTCTGGACCACTAGCTGCTGCTGCTGCTAAGTCGCTCCAGTCGTGTCCGACTCTGTGAAAATTATAAAAAACAGAAATGAAAAAAAAGAAAGAAGACAGAAAAAAGAAAAAAAAAAGGAAAACTTCACAGAAGTGCAAAAGCCCAACATAGAGACAGAGGTTTATAACAACAATAAAAAGTGTGACTGAATATACATATATACATATACACCCATAAGCAAAATCAAAACAGTCCAACAAAAGTAAAGTACAATAGATTGACCTGGATAACAAAGGAAACCAAAAAGTATATCTATCAGAACAAAACTAACTAAAGCACAAGCTGGAAAACCAAACTAAAGCAAGGTGCCAATTGGGGAATAAAGCAATGAAAATAAAACTAACAAATGTTGAGAAGAAAGGAAAGAAAGGAAGAATGGATATACAATGTCAAACAGAGATAGATAAAGAAGATTTATATACATTAAAGATTAACTGCAAGGGGAAAAGAACAGGAGGAAAAGTAAACAAAAGAATAAATGTAGATAATAGATTTGAAAACTTAAAAATTAAAATTAAAAAAAGAGAGAGAAAAAAAAGGAAAACTCCACAGAACTGCAAAAGCCCAGCGTAGAGGCAGAGGTTTATAACATTGATAAAAAATGTGACTGAGGAAAAAAAAAGCTCAAATCTTGATTAGATTTCATAATGCCAATAAAACCAACAACTACAACAGAGAGGGAAAAAGAGGGGGGAAAATCCAAAAGAATCGACAGAACAAGTCAAAACATAAGAATAATAATAAATGTTTTTCTTGAGTCACTGCTGTCAGGGTCCTTTCCCTTGCTGGGAGTCACAGTCCACCTCACCTCCCTAGGATGCCCTCCAACACTGTGCTGATCTCTGGACCTGCTGTGAGGGCAGCTCAGATTCCAATCTGGTCCTACTCCTGTGTGTTCTTGCCTCCAATATCCATAGCTATCAGAACTAGTGCTATCAGAACTTCTTTTGTGGGAGCTCTCAATGACCTGTTGTATATTCCATAGACACAGAGTCTGCCTAGTTGATTGTGTGGATTTAATATGCAGCTTGTACAGCTGGTGGGAAGGTTTTGGGTCGTCTTCCTTAGCCACACTGCTCCTGAGTTTCAGTTGTGGTTTTATTTCCACCTCCACATGTGGGTCGTCCACTAGGGTTTCCTCCTGAGGCTGCCCTGGAGGGCTTGGGTTTGTCCTTGTGAGGGCCAGGTGTGGAGGTGGTGCAGCTGCTTGGGTCACAGGGGTTCTGGCAGCACCAGGTACTCTGGGGGTTGGCGGCTAGGGCAGGAGGGAATACAGTGCTCTTGGAGGGCATGGCAACCAGTAATGGCCAATACCCTCCAGTATTCTTGCCTGGAGAACACCCCTCCCTGACAGAGAAGCCTGGCAGGCCACAGTCCACAGGGTCACAGAGCTGGACATGACTCAACCAACCCTGTGTGCATAGATGCAAGATGTTTTTTGCCTGTGGCAGCTCTGCCCAAGTGAGAGGTGAGCATGAAGGTGGCACAGCTGCTTGGCTTGCGGGGACCCTGGGGGCGCCAAGTGTGCAGGGACAAGGACTGCCAATGCCGCAGGAGTTATGGCCCTATCAGAGTCTTTTTTGGAGCCTTTTGTAGCTGGCGATCAGAAGGGCTCTTTAGCCAGTCTTTCTCCATAGCTCTTAGAGGGCTCCCTTGCCTGGGGTCCTTCTCTGTTGTTTGGCGCATCAGGCACATAGAGTGGTCCCCCTGGCTGGGGTCCTACTCTGTAGATCGGCACATCAGTCACTTAAAGGGTCCCCCTGGCTGGGGTCCTACTCTGTAGTTCAGCGCATCAGGCGTTTGAGGGGCCAGCCCCTCTATTGTTCAGCTGCTGATGGCGGGTGTGGGGAGAGAGAGGCTATGTGATGGCCCCACCCCCTATGCATGACTCAGCAGTATCATCTTGCTTGCATGGTTGCCCCGCTTTTCTCTACAGGCATTTCCCACCACAATCTCCTCCTCCACATCCCCTCGATCCGTCTCTCTGCAGTCAACAGCAGCCCTCGCCCTGGGATTGCTCCACAATCCCTAAACTCCAGCTCCCAGCTGCTGTGCCTTCCCAGGGGACCTGTGTCCCTGTCTGGGGTATGTATGGCTGCGGCAAGGACTGTCTGATTTACCACAGACCAGCTGTTTCACTCTCAGCCTTAAATGTTTCTCCTCTGACTCAGATGCCCTGATGTGGGGATGGGACCCCCGCTTCAGTTCCCCCACCCTCCGAGGGCAGGTCCAGTCCTACTAACACTCCTGTTTCTCCCCCTAGTTCCTTCAGCCTACTGAGTTGTGTGTGGTTCTATATATTCTTTTCCGCTAGTCAGGTACGCGTGTCCACTCTCAGCTGGTGTTCTGTATGCAGTTCTGTGTCTGAAGGTGTATTCCTGGTGTTTCCATGGAGAGAGATGTACTCCGTGTCCACCTACTCCTGTGCCATCATCTCCTCCATCACTTTAGTTTTTAGGAATATTTACTATTGCAGAATAGCTCTTTAAAATTAGTTCTGCTAAAATTTTGTTATATTGCCAGAGAAATGTCTTGAAATTTGAATGTACACCACCATGATAATTTATAGTGGGGGTAGGCATTGACTTTAAAAACTAAAGGACCAACTGGTGATCCCTGGAAGCAGGGACGTTTTGGGCAGTGGTGGCATCCCCAGATCCTGTTGCCATCGGAGCCCTCTTCTCTCCTCTCAAGCCCACAAGCCATTAGACACAAAGCCATAAGACTTCCAGCAGGAATGGCCCACCTCTGCAGGTGTGGGTGCCTCCTGGGGATTTTGCAATTCTCATAATACATCCCAGAAATATTACTAATGAAGAAGATATTTAACACAAAAGAACATAAAATTATTTTTTGCAATCAAGAGGGCCCAAGTGGAATAACTAGCCTTGAGAGGTAGAGAATTAACTCACAAGCAGAGGTCAGATTCACTGATTTGATAATAATATACTGAGATTTTACCCAGACCAAGTCACGTGATAAATTCCAGAAGAAGGCAGGTAGATTTGAAAACAGAGGGGAATAACACTAATGCTTTATTCTTGTCAAGATCAGGGGTTGACAAACCATTGCCCATGACCTGTTTTTTTATGGCCAGTGAGCTGAGCATGGGTTTACATATTTAAAGGTTGGGAATTCTCTGGTGGTCCAGTGGTTAGGACTCCAAGTTTTCACTGTCAAGGGCCTGGGTTGGGGAACTAAGATCCTGCATGCCATGTGGCATGGCTGGGGAGGCAGAAGTGATTACCATTATTTCTAAATTATTTTCTAGGTTTAGTAAAACTAAGATCAAGATTCCACAAAGTCACCATTGTTCAACTTCATTAATAATCAAAGAAATGTAGATGACAAATTTGCTTTTTTTAAAAAAAATTGAAATTGACAAAAACATGATAAATCATAGTTTCTAGTAGTGAACTGAGTGCATCATTCCGATTCCAGTTTTTCCTCTTTCTTCTAATGTCAGTACAAAATATTAAAATTCTCAGACTCCTTAGTATCTAAAGATGCCATGATATAAGTGCTAGTGAGTAGAAGTCTAAATGTTCTTTGTTCATCCTTTATTCTTCTTTATCCCTGGAAACAGATAGGATGATTGGAGAGACAGTGGCCATTCTGTAATCAGGAGGCTGAAAAAAAATTATGTGCGCTAGAAGGTGAAGTAGGAATATCAAAGAAGTCAAGTACCCTGTTAAAGTAGTTGAATCTCACACTAGTCCTTCATGGCCTACCCCTGCAATTTTTATTTTGTGATAGATAAATCCACTGAATTATTTAAGCTGCTGTGATAGGTTTTTCTATTATTTGCAGCCAAATATAATCTTTGACAAGAGGTTCGCGAAATGGACTCTTAATGAAATTCGCCAGTGCTTGAATGCCCTGGTGGTCCAGTGGTTACGACATCATGCTTCCACGGCAGGGGTCGTGGGTTCTCTCCCTGGTTAAGGAACTAAGATCCCTCAAGCCACACAGTGAGGTAAAAAAGAAAAAGCAAAAGAAAAAACCAAAAAACAATAGACTCTTTTAGGGCAGATTGGTAGTTGCCAGAGGAGGAGTGGGGTGGGAGAGTGAAACAGATGAAGGGGATTAAGATGTGTAAATTTCCAGTTATAAAAAAAGTAAGTCATGGGGATATAAGGTAGGGTATTTGTTAACTTTGTAAGGTAACAAACAGATGGTAACTAGATTTACTGTGGTGACCATATTGCAGTTGATATTGCAGACCATAATTTTTGAATTGCTATGTTGTATACCTAAATCTAATATAGTATGTCAACTATGCCTCTTAAAAAAGAGAAATAAATAGATCCTCTAATTCTCTACAGATAGAAAGAAAAACTGGCAGAAAGTTCCTGGTGTACAATACATTAAAAAATATTCATAAGTGTATTTAGTCCAAATCATGGTTCCTGAAATTCACCTGGCCCTTAGAAATTTATATATCAGAGTCTTAGTTTTTTTTAACTGAATACAGGTCATACAGACATTAATAAAGTATAGATAATAATAGTAAAGTCCTCGCTTGTTGTTTTTATAAATATTAAATGAAATAGCATTACAGCCTTTAAAAGAGTGCCTGGATTGTGATAACTGCTTGATACTTGTTAACTATTATTATATTCTTAAGAGTTTTGAAACGTCTCCTTCAATTCTGTTTTACTCAATTATTAAAAAGAGATTTTGGGACACTTTTGCTGAATAATCACTATACTGTGAATTGTGGTAAACTCTGAAACAGATGAAAACAATATGTTCATTGGGTTGTAGAGTAGAGTGGGATGGAGGGTGAAGTCAAGGGAATGGCAGGGAGACACATACATGTAAGCAAATTATTCAAACACTGTTTCTACACAACCCAAGAGATTAATGCATTAAAAACATTATTAGTTTAAGTTTTAGGACACACGTGTATGAAGATGTAATTTTGTGACATCAGCAACAGAAAGGGGTGGGGGCAGAGCTATAAAGAAACAGAGTTGTATAATATTGAGTTAAGCTGTTAAAATTCAAATATGGCATTATAACTTTAGCAGGTTACATGTAATCTTCATGTTGAGCACAAATAGTATAGAATATGCACAAAAGAACATGAGAAAAGAATTTAAATGTTTCACTACAAAAAAATTGCCAACTGAACACAAAAGAAGATAGTAATGCAGGTGATGAGAAAGGAAAATCTTTTTTCTTTTTAGTTGGAGGAGATTTGCTTTACAATGTGGTGTTGGTTTCTGCTGTACAACAATGGAGAAATGAAAACCAGTAAGGTGTATAGAAAACAAAACAAAATGAAGGAAGTAAACCCCCCCTTGTCAGCAATTACTTTAAATATTAATGAATTAAATTTTCCAGTGAAAAGACAGAGATGGCAGAATGAATTAAAAAATCATGATCAGGACTTCCCTGGTAGTCTAGTGGTTAAAAATCTGCCTGCCAATGCAGGGGACATAGGTTCGATCCCTGGTACAGGAAGATACCACATTCCATGGAGCAACTAAGCCTGTGTGCCACACATACTGAAGCCCACACACCTAGAGCCTGTGCTCCACAAGAGAAGCCACCACAATGAGAAGCCCGCACACCACAAGCGGAAAGTAGCCCTCGCTTGCCGCAGCTAGAGAAAGACTGTGCACAAGCAGCAAAGACCCAGCAGAGCCGAAAGCTAAAAACAAGTCATGATCCAACTCTATGATGTCTCCAGAGACTCATTTTAGATCTGAAGATGCAAATAAATTGAAAGTGAATAAAAGTGAAAGGCAGGAAAAAGATATTCCATGCCAATATTAATACTAATATCAGACAAAATAGATTAAAAAAAAAGTAGCAAGAGACAAAAGACATTATACATTTATAAAGTTCAGTACAGCAAAATGATACAGCAATTATAAACATTTATACAACTAATAACATGCCATTATAATATATAAAGCAAAGATGGACATAACTGAGAGATAATTCTACAATAGGCATGCAGCCCCAAAGGGAGAGAGGTGGGAAACTTAATAACAAACCAGAACAGCCCCAGAGTTCTCCTTCCAAAGAGCAGAGGAACTTTCCCTTATCTCTCCCTATTCCCTGTTAAGTTGGGATCCTTTCCTTGTTTTATAAAGTCCCTGGGGATTGCTGCCGGGTCTTTTAGGAGGAAAACCCAGCGGTGCCTCTGACCACATATTTTGCCCCATGGAGATGAGGACAGGTTTTCTCAGGACTAGACCAGGCTCAACACAGAATCATAACTTAGGACTTGTCACAAAGTTTATTTACTTTTATGGGAAACAAGAAAAAGTTGTTACAAAATTAAAAAAAAAATTCCCATTAAAAATTAAAAAGCAAAAATAGAACATATGTTATCAGTATTATTTTACATGAAAGGTATTTTAAGAACACCAGAATAGAAAGGCCATAGTCACAGAGTAAATGTAGCTTTTTAGCTTGAATATATCTAGTTCCATAGAAAACCTATATTTTTGTTCTTATATTTTTTATGTTGTATTTTAAATTGCCAATCTTCAGATGGCAATTTGTGAATCTTTGGTTTACTACAAACCCTCTCATGATCAAAAGTGTGACATTATTCATACTCTGAAGACAGTGAGCATTTCAAGAACAAATTTTTATCTCCCTTTTCCAGTGACAAACTCAACTACTTCCTTGTATATAATTTCATAATTTTAAGATAAGCTTTTATTATGTACCTGATTTCGTTGCATTTCAAATATTTATTTATCTTGTATGCAATTTTTAAGAAAAGTTGGTTGTTTCCCTTGTTTGCTAAGCTAACATTTTCTATTTTTGAGGACATGAAAGAAATGAATTACTAAGTCCGGGTGAACTAACATAAAAAAAGAGTTCTCAGATGTATAGGAGTAAGAATGAAGAGTTGCAAGAATAGACCATAACTAGGCCTAAAACCTGGGTCTGCCACCAGGATGCGGTGACTGAAAAACAAGCGTTCAGGACCCCAGTACACTGTTATATTCTGTAAGACTGAAATGCTAGTGTAGGGTAAAACCAAGATGGGGTTTTAAGTGAGCAATGGGTATGGTGACAATTTTTTAAAGGGGTGTAGTTTTAACTTGAAATTTTAATGCAAATTGTTCCTTTGGATATATAAATTAAGATGTAAAAAAATCAGATTTCATATGCTTGAAAAACACTAAAATATGTTATTATACCCCAAATATTGGTATTTTGGAACTTGAGAGCACAGTAATTCAGAATGTCAGTACATGAATGAACATCTGGAAACATTCTCAGTCTAAACATAATTAAAAAGGTATTGGTTTATTCTCCCAAATTTTACTAGTAAAATTTTAGAAGTTTGATATGTAGTACAGGAATAATATTTCTCAGCTCCCTCAGTTGCTAGGTTGTGTTTTTGCCACTAACTATATTGTGCATGAGATACTAAATAGTATATACTTGTTCTTGACTAAAGCGGACAGAGACAAAGATTTTGGGAGTGGTATGTATCTGTTTCTATCTGTCTGGAGGAGGAAATGGGAACCAACTCGAGTATTCTTACCTGGAAAATTCCATGGACAGAGGAGCCCCCCAGGCTATAGTCTATGAGTCACAAAGGGTTGGACACAACTGAATGACTCACACACACACACACATACACACATACACACAGTGCTTCTCTGTGTGTGTGTCCTGATGGAAGATGATTTATCAAGGAAATTTTTCCATACCATTTGCCTGTTGAAGACCCAGAATTAGTTATTCTTTTCACTCCTGCTTGCAAAATGACCACCTTTTCTCCCAGACCCTTCCCTTTGTAATACAGAACCAAGGCAGCCGACTCTCGCAGTGCTGACATTGTTTCCCTGAGGTCTGCCTTTAACGCCACAGTGCAGTCTGTACATCTCACACCTCTTGAGATACCACAGGCAACGCATTTAGCATTTCCCCTAAAACAGAACACAGGACGCCATCCTTCTAACCTTGAACATTAGTTTCCTCATCAGACATAAACATACCACCAAGCCAGGGCCCCATATTTGCGTTATTTCCTGAGGCTGGAAAAAAGATGAGGTGGACTTGTGCCCTGCCTGGTAAAGGCTTCAGCCTGAAACTGACCCTTTCTGCTTACATTATTTGGCTATAACAAGTCTCACGGCCCACTTAACTTCATAGAGAAGTGGCATAGTCTTTCTTGTGCCTCCAGAAAGAAGAGAATTAATCACAGGGAACAACCCGAATGACTGCCTGAGAAATTCCCTGATTAAGTGGTATTAGTGGTCATTTCCCTATGGCTGTAGCAGACAGCAGAGATATATGGGAGACAGGTCAGTCCTCTCTCCATCTCTCTCTTCAACTCTGTCTTCTCTGAAAACAAAATCAGATGGTTGTGATATAGTAGAGTGCACAGGTAACTGTAAGTTATTAATTACATTCCAGGCCTTGGATTAGATAGTGGTTTGTATATGTGTAAGGCATTTGCCTTCCTCTGCACTGAACAAGCATGATGGCTCCTGTATCTTGGACAGCAAAGAGAAATGATGCTGAAGGCCCAGGAATGAAAGGAAGTAGTGTCCTGAACACCAGCAACTGATCCCGCAGAGCAGCCGCAACAGCAGAGGTGGCGGAAATGAGGTATCATAGGGTCAGTGGTCAGCCAGAGTCTGGGCAATGGACAGTGCTGAAGGAGCTGGGCTGGCATGGGCGTGGAATGGGGATGCAGAACATTGTAAGCAGGTGTAGAACATATGCTGGGGGTTATGGGCTTCAAAAGTGGACAAGAAATCTCCTAATCCTGGGAGGGAATGAAAGCCAGAGAAATTTCAGTTTACTATGGATGCTAGTTGAGCTGAGTGGAACTCCCAGGCTGGTGGACCCTAGCAAGTTACACTGCTACACTGAAAAGAGTTAATGGTAATTGCACTGTGGTTATATATCTCTATTAATAAAATATCTCTATTAATAAGAATATCTCTATTAATAAAATACAGACTTATCTATGGGAAAGAGCTTTCATGTATGTAACTTACCCTCAATTTGCTCAGAAAAAAAGTGTTGTGTAAGTTTGTGCATGAATACAGAGAGAGGGTATATATAATAAAGTAAATGGGGTGAAACACAAGCAATAGGTGGATCTAGGTAAAAGCTATATTTGTGTTTATGAACTATTTTTATATTTACAATATTCTGTAAATTTTCAATTATTTCTAACCCCAAAGAAATAAAAGTGTGACATCACCTAATTAGGGGTTGGAAAAAGGCCACAGTAGGACAGGAGAGTATCCATCAGCTTCTCCAGGAGGTGGGGGTGTCAGGGTGGCTTCATGGAGAAGTTTCAGGAGAGACTGGAAGGATGGCGACTTGACGGAGATGTGTGAGGCCCTGGAGCATCTGACTGAGGTGGGAGCAGGAGAGGCTGCAGGGGAGAACCGTGAGGTCCCGTCCATCCTGAGAGTCTGTTATGGAAGGGAGCACCGTGTGAGTGTCACCTGTGTGACCAAGAGTGCTGCCTCGTGCCCCTCCAGCCAGTCACAATTTCCTTCTCATTGCCTGGGCCCGAGGTTCAGGAACCTTCAAAGGAAGAATGCTCGAGGGCGGGGCCTGCAGCCCAAAGTAGGCGGGGATGGGCAGGGCCCATATGCTCAGCACTTTATCTACCTCAGACCTCCCTGCAGAGGCAGTCGCTAGGAGACTGCTCCTGGTTGGGTGCTCTCAGCTCCTGGCATCTGCGAGGAAGGAAGCAGAGAGCTAGCTCTCTGTGCTGAGTCTGAGACAGGACCCCAGTGTGTGGGGAGCCACAATGCCAGCTCAGGTCTGGTCTTGGTCTTAGGGATGGGGAGTTTCAGAGAAAGGAGACTGTGGCCCCTTAAGGGTTTGTAGGGTTGGATGGGGTGGGGTCTATTCCAGGAGGTTCCAGAGTGCCCAGAGTCCCATTACTTTCCATTTGAGTTTTCCTTACTCAGAGAGTTCAAAGAGAAAGGATGGAAGGGAGCGGAAGGATGAACCAGCCAATGACCCTGTGCATCTCCTTCCTACTTAGGCGACAGGAGTCAGGTTTTACCTCCTGCTGTTCCTCTCTGTGGCCACCAGAGGGCCGAGAGCAGGTAAGTCACTCAGGAGCAGCAGTTTCATCAGCTCAGACGTGCAGTGGAGCAGAGAGAGTAGAACCAGGCTGGATGCTGAAGTCCTGGTCTAGAGGGGGAGTCGTGGAGATGCAGAGAAGCCACGCTTTGCAGCCACACTGGGCTGTGGCCAGAGCGTTGCTTGCTGGTCTCTGGATGTTTGGTCTGAAGCTAAGGCCTGTCCTGGGGCTCCATCTGTGCCTGTGTGTGGCTGAGGGGCTCAGGGGAGCCTGGTGGGGAAGACTGTGCTTCCTTCATGCAGCTCCTGCTCCCATGGCTTGGCCCTGGGGTTCCCAGAGGCTGCTTGGTGGTCAGGGCTGTGTCCAGGGAGCATCCTTCCCTAGTCTTCATCCTCACAATTCCGTTTATCACAGTGGGCATAAGGAGAGTTTTTGTGTTTGATTGGTTGTGGAGAAGAATGCAAGTGTTGAGTATGTGCTAGATTGTGGTCAGCTAGTCTTAGCTGACAGCATCCTGACCCCTGGGGCCTCACAGCCTAGTGATGAGGCTGTGAAGTGGGAAGGGGCTAGGAGCCAATGGCCAAGAAGGCTGGCGTGAGCGGCATGAAACAGAATTATCCTCACATCCTCTAGCAGGGACGCTTTCTGTTGAGAAGAGCTGGGAGAAGGAAATCCGTGGTCCTTACCTGTCTTTCCTTCCAAGAAGCTGCAAGGAAATCAAAGAACGTTGCCATAAGGCAGGTGGTGAGTAATAACCCATCTCAGCATCCTTTCCTTCTAACCACTTTTTAGCTAAGGGGGAGATCTTGGTCATGGAGATCAAGAAGGGGTGTGCCTACCGCTCCTGTCTGCTCTGACTCCAGCTTCCAGCCTAGCAGATTTCTGTTGAGAATTTTGAGGCTTTTGGGTCCAACCTAGTTGTCAGAGACATGATCTTCTGAACACAAGGAGAATGTGGTGTTTCTGGTGAGTCTTAGCGTGATGACTACAACTCCAATGAGTGGAAGAGTTTTCCTTGCTTGGAAGCTGAGAAGTTGGTTCTGCCCTAGTGTCAGAGATTCTGGTAGAAAACAGGAGCCTCCAGAGGCAGAGACACAGAACTGTATTACTCACCATTACAGAAGTAGCCGGAGCATCACCTTTTCCTGTGCTGGTGTTCTGGGTCCCATCCCATCCCAGTGATGTGAAAAGGGCCAGGAGATATCTGCCCATGTGGTTTGTTTGCCAAGCGGCTCATCAATTGGGTTCGTCAAGCAAATGTAAGCCTTTTTGGATAAGACAGTTTATTTTCTCTGGGGCTGAGTACAAGGAAGAACTCTGCAGTTAGGGAATCTGAATCTCATATAATGGGCAGTGACCATGCCTGCCCTTAGCTCTGAGTTGCAGAGGCCACATCCTGATGTAGACTTGAGATGTGGTCAGGTGTGATTGATTTCTGGCCTCTTCTGGCCAGAAGAAAGCTCTATCCTGAGGGAGATAGATCTCTGTCTCCTAGGATGTTTGCTCTACAAAGTCTTTGAAAAGGTAGCATGGAACAAAGGCAGTCAGTGTCCACAGAGAACTGTCCTCAACAAGTGGATATGTGTGGGAACCTTCAGGATACATTTGTGACTTCCCAGAGTCTTTCTGGTTGTGAGTCTGAGATGGACCCTGTGCTCTGAGTCAGGGGATCTCTGGCTGGTTCCCTCTGCAGATGGCCTGTATCACCTCCGCACTGAGAATGGTGTTATCTACCAGACCTTCTGTGACATGACCTCTAGGGGTGGCGGCTGGACCCTGGTGGCCAGCATCCATGAGAACAACATGCGTGGGAAATGCACGGTGGGCGATCGCTGGTCCAGTCAGCAGGGCAACAGGGCTGACTACCCAGAGGGGGACGGCAACTGGGCCAACTACAATACGTTTGGGTCTGCAGAGGCCGCCACCAGCGATGACTACAAGGTACTGAGCACCCAGGTGGGAAAGGGTGGGAGCTGTGTGTGGCGGGAGCAGAGCATGTGGAAGGGAGGGTGGGAGATAGGGAGCTGGAAGTGGGGCTGGAGAAGATGACAGACAGAAGTCCATGTCTTGAATGACAAATTCCTCTCATCAAGGTTGTTTGTGTGTTGGGGTCTCATCGTCTGCTGGAGGGAGGTGGGGGTCTGGGCACTGCTGGGCGCCTGTTCCCTGCAAACCTGAGCTCTCATCTCCACTGTGTGTGTGGGTCTTTGGCTGGTAGCACCTCCTGGGCTGGTCAGGCTGAGTGTGTGGCCCTCTGCAGAACCCTGGCTACTATGACATTCAAGCTCAGGACCTGGGCATCTGGCACGTGCCCAACAAGGCCCCCCTGCAGCGCTGGAGGAACAGCTCCCTGCTGAGGTACCACACCAACACTGGCTTCTTCCAGAACCTGGAGCATAATCTGTTTGGACTCTACCAGGTACATGGGGCTGTTGGCTGGGACGTGCCCAACAAGGCCCCCCTGCAGCGCTGGAGGAACAGCTCCCTGCTGAGGTACCACACCAACACTGGCTTCTTCCAGAACCTGGAGCATAATCTGTTTGGACTCTACCAGGTACATGGGGCTGTTGGCTGGGGTTGGGGACAGTAGCTTTGGTGAGCAGAGTCAAGTGTTTGGCATGGGGAGTAAATCTGCTCTGTCCATATCACTCAGGGCCTCTGCTTGTCTTTCTACTGCCTGTGGGTCATTATGAACTAGTGTGCTGCCTCTTCCAGAGGAAGTGTGAGCCAGACAGGGGAAGAAGCCTAGGGGAGAGGATTGGGGGCGGGTAGAGGGTGAAAAGGACAGGGGTCTTGAGGCTGGTTAGGGTCCTAGCTATGGGTGGCAGGGGGGAAATACACCAGTATTATTCTTACTGATTCCTGAATAATGCCACACGAGAGTATTAAAGCTTCTACTGCCCAGATGGCAGTATCTCTATTGTCTTCCACAAACTGTATTTTGGATTCCTGCAGAAATACCCAGTGAACTACGGAGCAGGGAATTGCTTGACTGACAATGGCCCAGCCATTCCTGTTGACTATGACTTTGGTGATGCTGAGAAAACTGCCTCTTATTACTCACCATATGGTCAGCGTGAGTATCTGCTTGCAAAGCCCAGTCGTCAACCCTTCTCTGCACTCTCCGGGAAAGTGTACATAAGAAAAGTTAATGATCCTTCAGTTCAGTTCAGTTCAGTTCAGTCATTCAATTGTGTCCGACCCATTGCGACCCCATGAATCGCAGCACGCCAGGCCTCCCTGTCCATCACCATGTCTCGGAGTTCACTCAGACTCATGTCTATCGAGTCAGTGATGCCATCCAGCCATCTCATCCTCTGTCATCTCCTTCTCCTCCTGCCCCCAATCCCTCCCCCAATCAGAGTCTTTTCCAATGAGTCAACTCTTCGCATGAGGTGGCCAAAGTACTGGAGTTTCAGCTTTGGAATCATTCCTTCCAAAGAACACCCAGGACTGATTTCCTGTAACCCTAATGATCCTTAGCATTTATTAAACATGTAAAATATGCCAAGCTGTTTTCTAGGAATGTGACATGGATTTTTGTTATGTAACTGTCATGAAAAAACTATAAGCTCAGGCTTCTTAACTAATAACCCGGTTTGATTCTTTTTTTCCCTTAGGTTATTTATTTTTAATTTCCCCTTATTTATTTATTTTAAACCAATACTGTATTGTGTTGGTTTCTGCCATACATCAACATGAATCAACCATAGGTATACATATGTCCCCTCCCTCTTGTACCTCCCACCCCATTCTACCCCCAGGATGTCACAGAGCCCTGGTTTGAGTTTCCTCAGTCACTGTAAGAATCTTACAACAGTTAAAGGCGAATTAATGTGCACAGGTGAGAACAACTTGCAAAGTAATGAGAAAAATTTGTTTTTGTTATGATGGATAGCTATTATTGTAAGAAGACATTTTTAAGCATGATCAAGCCCCAGAACTTGTCTTTGGTGGGAAAATAAGAGTCATTTTACTTTAAAGTCACGGTAACTAGATGAGAAGTGTGCCAGCAGAGACCGATGGCCACTTCTGATCATTGCTTATTCCTGCTGAACCTCTGGAGGTCTTCTTGCTGATCTGTCAGTGGACTCTCATTTCTCCTATGAGCCTTAGACAGACAAGTGACTTTTGTGAGCCCGAGCCTTGGTCTTCTTGCTCCAGATGGAGGGAGGGTCTCTTCTTTCCCTTTTCAAGGCCAGGATGCAGCTGCCAGTGTCAAAAAGTGCTGGGCTCTATGCCCACAGATTGGCTGTAATCTGACCTGTTGATTTAGGGGATTCCTGGGCTGGTCAAAGGGAAGATATTTCCAGTTCGTCCTTTGATTCCTTGGCCTTTTCTCTGCCTCTTTTCCAGGAGAATTTGCTGCAGGATTTGTCCAGTTCAGGGTGTTTAATAACGAGAGAGCAGCGCATGCCCTGTGTGCAGGGGTGAGAGTCACTGGCTGCAACACAGAGCACGTGAGTCTGGGGATGATCCCTGGCTTCTGTGGGCGAGTGCATGTGTGTGTGTGTGTGTGTACCTGTCTGGGGTGTTTCATGGGGCTTGCATTTTTACTCTTTTCTGGCATTTTGTAGACATAATTTTTAAATTGTAGCCATTATTTTTTAATTGAGATTCAATGGATCTATCACATTATATTAGTTTCTGGTATATAGCATAGTGATTCTATATTTTTATATTTTATGAAATGATCACTGTAACAAGTCTAGCCAACACCCAGCACTACTCACAGCTGCAAATTCTTTTTTCTTGTGATGAGAAGTTTTACCATCTACTTTCTTAGTAACTTTTCAATGTATAATCTAGTTTTACGACTAGTGTCCCTTTGCTGTACATTACACCCCCAGGACTTATTTTATACATGAAAGTTTGGAACATCACTGATGGTCCAGTGATTAGGACTCTGGAATTCCACTGTTGTTGTTCAGTTGCTAAGCCATGTCCCTCTCCTTGTGACCCCATGAACTGCAGCATGCCAGGCTTCCCTGTCCTTCACTATCTCTCAGAGTTTGCTCAAGTTCATGTCCATTGAGTCAGTGATGCCATCCAACCATCTCATCCTCTTTCGTCCCCTTCTCCTCTTGCCCTCAATCTTTACCAGCATCAGGGTCTTTCCCAATGAGTGAGGTCTTTGCATTAGGTGGCCAAAGTATTGGAGCTTCAGCTTCAGCACCAATCCTTTCAATGAAAATTCAGGGTTGATTTCCTTTAGGACTGAGTGCTTTGATCTCCTTACTGTCCAAGGACTCTCAAAAGTCTTCTCCGGCATCACAGTTCAAAAGCATCAGTTCTTTGCCTCGCAGCCTTCTTTATTGTTCAGCTGTCACATCCATAAATGACTACTGGAAAAACCGCAGCTTAGACTACAGGGACCTTTGTCGGCAAAGTGATCCGCTGCTTCTTAACACACTGTCTTGGTTTGTCATAGGTTTTCTTCCAAGGAGCAAGCGTCTTTTAATTCTGTGGCTGCAGTCACTGTCTGTAGTGATTATGGAGTCCAAGAAAATGAAATCTGACGCTGTTTCCTCATTTTCCCCATGTATTTGCCATCAAGTGGTAGGATATGGCAAATAGATGGGGAAAATGTGGAAACAGCGTCAGATTTCATTTTCTTGGACTCCATAATCACTACAGACAGTGACTAAGCTAAGTCACTTCAGTCGCGTCCGACTCTGTGCGACCCCAGAGACGGCAGCCCACCAGGCTCCCCCGTCCCTGGGATTCTCCAGGCAAGAACACTGGAGTGGGTTGCCATTTCCTTCTGCAATGCATGAAAGTGAAGAGTGAAAGTGAAGTCGCTCAGTCGTGTCTGACCCTCAGCGACCCCATGGACTGCAGCCTTCCAGGCTCCTCCGTTCATGGGATTTTCCAGGCAAGAGTACTGGAGTGGGGTGCCATTGCTTTCTCCGACAGACAGTGACTGCAGCCACAGAATTAAAAGACGCTTGCTCCTTCAGATGCCATGATCTTTGTTTTCTGAATGTTGAGCTTTAAGCCAGTTTTTTCACTTTCCTCTTTTCCCTTCCTCAAGAGGCTCTTTAGTTCCTCTTCACTTTCTGCCATTAAAGTCGTATCATCTGTATATCTGAGGTTGTTGAGTTTTCTTCTGGCAATATTGATTCCAGCTTGTGCTTTATCCAGGCTTGCATTTTGCATGATGTACTCTGCGTATGACTTAAAATAAGCAGGGTGACAACATACAGGCTTGATGTACTCCTTTCCCAATTTTGAACCAGTCCATTGTTCCATGTCCAGTTGTAACTGTGGCTTTTTGTCCTGCATACAGGATTCTCAGGAGGCAGGTAAGGT
The DNA here is from genome assembly GCA_006410635.1 of Cephalophus harveyi. Lineage (NCBI taxonomy): Eukaryota > Metazoa > Chordata > Mammalia > Artiodactyla > Bovidae > Cephalophus > Cephalophus harveyi. Next base: position 488,689 of record SJYT01075878.1, read on the forward strand.
GGTCTGGCATTCCCATTTCATTAAGAATATTTCACAGTTTGTTGTGATCCACACAGTCAAAGGCTTTAGCATAGTCAATGAAGCAGCATAGATTTTTTTGTTTAATTGCCTTGCTTTCTATGATCCAGGGTATGTTGGCAATTTGATCTCTGGTTCTTCTGCCTTCTCTAAACCCAGCTTGTACATCTCTGGAAATTCTCAGTTCTCATACTGCTGAAGCCTAACTTGAAGGATTTTGAGCATATCTTGCTGGCATGTGAAATGAATGTAATTGTATAGTAATTTGAACATTCTTCGGCACTGCCTTTCTTTGGGATTTGAATAAAAACTCACCTTTTCAGTCCGGTGGCCACTGCTGAATTTTCCAAATTTGCTGGCATCATGAGTGCAGCATTTTAACAGCATCATGTTTTAGGATATGAAATAGGTCAGCAGGAATTCCATCACCTCCAACTTTGTCTGTGGTGATGCTTCCTAAGGCCCTTAAGGCTTTCTTATCTCTCCTTGCTGTTCTTTGGAACTCTGCATTCAGATGGGTGTATCTTTCCTTTTCTCCTTGCCTTTTGCTTCTTTTCTTTTTTCAGCTGTCTGCAAGGCCTCCTCAGACAGCCATGTTGCCTTTGCCTTTCTTTTTCTTTGGGATGGTTTTGGTCACCACTTCTGGTAAATGTTATAAACCTCCATCCATAGGTCTTCAGGCACTCTATCAGATCTAATTCCTTGAATTTGTTTGTCACTTCTGCTGTATAATCATAAAGGATTTGATTTAGGTCATACCTGAATGGCCTAGTGGTTTTCCCTACTTCTTCAATTTGAGCCTGAATTTTGCAATAAGGAGCTCATGATCTGATCATGATCAGCTCCAGGTCTTGTTTTTGCTGACTGAATAGAGCTTCTCCACCTTTGGATGCAAAGAATATAATCAATCTGATTTTGGTACTGACCATCGGGTGATGTCCACGTGCAGAGTTGTCTCTTGTGTTGCTGGAAGAGAGTGTTTGCTATGATGAGTGTGTTCCCTTGGGAAAACTCTGTTAGCCTTTTGCCCTGCTTCATTTTGTACTCCAAAGCCAAACTTGCCTATTACTGCAGATATCTCTTGACTTCCTACATTTGCATTCCTGTCCCCACAATGAAAAAGACATCTTTTTTTGGTTTTAGTTTTAGGCAGTCTTGTAGGTCTTCATAGAATCATTCAACTTCAGCTTCTTTGGCATTAGTGGTTGGGAGATAGACTTGGATTGCTGTGATGCTGAATCACTTGCCTTGGAAACGAAAGGAGATCATTCCGTCATTTTTGAGACTGCACCTAAGCACTGCATTTCAGACTCTTTTGTTTACTCTGAGGTCTACTCCATTTCTTCTAAGAGATTCTTACCCACAGTAGTAGATATAATGGTGGTCTAAATTAAATTCTCCTATTCCTGTCCATTTTAGCTTACTGATTCCTAAAATATCCATGTTCACTCTTGTCATCTCCTGTTTGACCACATGGACCTAACATTTCAGCTTCCTATGCAATATTGTTCTTTACAGCACTGAGCTTTGCCTTCACCACCAGATACAGCCACAACTGGGCGTCATTTCCGCTTTGGCTCAGCCTCTTCCTTCTTTCTGGAGCTATTTCTCCATCTTCTCAATAGTGTATTGGCCAGCTACCGATCTGGGGGGTTCATCTTTCAGTGTTATATCATTTTGCCTTTTCATACTGCTCATGGTGTTCTCAAGGCAAGAATACGGAAGTGGTTTGCCATTCCCTTCTCCCGTGGACTACGTTTCTCAGGCCCTAGTTAGCAGGGACGTGCGCTTTAGCCACTCAGCATAGCTGGATGGCATGCTCAGTGCCCTGGCCGTCCTACTGCTAGTCCACACTGGACGTTTAAACCTTCACGGGCCATCAGACGTCGGTCAGTACGTGGCTGGGGGTTTGAGGCAAAGGCCCTGCTGAAGTGGTTGGGATGTGGGTTCAGAGAAGGCTGGAGCTGATGCTGGAGGACTCCCAGGAGCAGAGGGCACTTGCCTTCACCACTGCCGCTGGCCGCCCTGGAGCCGATCCGCCACCCTGGAGCCAAGAGTCCACCATGGAGCTGATCTGCTGCCTGCATCTTCATATTTATATTCCTGATGTTTTGAAGATCAATTTCCCTCTGTAGGGGGCCCAACTGGATCCCTATTTGGGGAACTGAGATCTGTAACATGCGTGGCATGAACAAGAAAAAAGAACTGAAAGTTTATACCTTTTTACCACTGGACATAATTTACTGTATTGAAGTTCAATTTATGTATATTCTCATATATGATTAGCATTTTTATGTTGTGTTTAAGAAGTATTTTTGTTTGTTGAGGTCACAAAGATATTCTCAAATATTCTGTAAATTCTAGAAGTTTAGGTTTTTGTTGTTTTCCAGTCTTGTAGAAGAGAACACCATAGGTGCGTTGGCTGGAGACTGTCTTTGACGGGTATTTTGTGACTGGAGGGGCAAGAAGAAGAGGATGTCAGAAGTATGGGGGGAGAACATTCACTTAGGCCCTCTTCCTTTCATGCCTGTCAGTCTAAGAAATGTGATCCTGAAGGACGTCTTCATTTCCCCCCTCAAATATGTTTGCCCATTTGTCAGTCACAGTGAGGCAACTGTGTCCTCATGAAAGAGCCCTTAGGTTCCGATTCTGAGGATAGTGCAGGTGTGGGCCCTGGGAGCGGGGTGGGATGTGTTGCCCCCTACACAGGCCTCCATGGAGCCTGACTGTGTTCATTAGTGCTCACTTGTATGTACCCTTGCAAGCACTGATTCCGTAAAAATACATGATAGAGTACCCACAGAGTGCTCAATATTAGACATGCAAAGCTGACAGTCGTTTTAAGGAAATCAGACTGAATGGGATGGATACATAAGTGCATGATTGCAATGTGGTATCACCGGTGATAGCAATATAAACAAGGGGCCTGGGGAACCAAATATAGGAGCTTCTACCGCTAATGATGGCACATAGCTGATTCTCCACGTTGGTGACATTTTCGTTGAATCTCAAAAGCTGTGTGTAGAGTTCAGCAAGTAACAAGGGCAGAAAGATGCCTGTCTAGCATGAGTGACTAACGTTTTCAGAATCATTGGTGTTTGAGGGACCATGGGGGTGTTGAAGGGCCCTTGAGCTGTTGTTTGCTTTTGGAGCATCGTGTGCATTTAGGTAGAAGCAGGAGCCGGAGCTGGAAATATCCACAGGAAGCAGGGTAAGCAGGGACTTTTTCCATTCTGTCCAGGATGTAGATTTCTTGTTGTAGAAGATGTGCCTCATCAGAGGATTTTTAACAGAGGAGTGACCTGATCAGCTTTGACGTTTCTATAATGATGTACAGCCAGGTGGAGGACATGGATCCAAGAGCAGGGAAATTAGGAGCAGGGAGGCAATGAGGCAGGTGTAAAGATGCAGATGTGAAATGCTGAGGACCTGAACCAGGGTGTCCAAGGCCAATAAGAGAGAGAATTAGTTTTGTTTTGCTCAACTGGAGTGTCAGATCTAGAGATATGTAGATGGAGACATGCGGCTTCAGTTTCTATGGGGTTTCAAGCACAGAAAATATGGACCTGACTTCCGAGATTTAGGAGTTTCTTGACAATGTATGATTATGCTGATACTAGCAAAAGTCATGGGAGAAGATGAGACATCATGAGGAGACTGTGGCGTGGCCAGAACTGTGGGGAATAACATTTGGGAGAATCAGGTGAGGGAAAAGGGTGAGGTAAAAGCCCTAGAATAAATATGAAGGAAGGTGGAAAGGAATTCAGGAAAGAACATGATTTCAGAGTCCACTGGAGGGAGGATTTCTGGCAAGGGAGTGGTCAAGGCCAAGTAGGAGGAGGACCAAAGATTCCAGGGGATTTAAAGATTAAGATCTCAGTGGTGTCCACAGCCAACCCCTCACTGTGTCTTCTCCCTGCCCCCCAGCACTGCATCGGTGGAGGAGGATTCTTCCCAGAGGGCAATCCCGTGCAGTGTGGGGATTTCTCCTCCTTTGACTGGAGTGGATACGGAGCTCACCGGGGTTACAGCTCCAGCCGGGAGATCACTGAGGCAGCTGTGCTCCTGTTCTACCGCTGAGAGCTGAGTGTATACGATGTGGAACCCAGCTGCTAAGTCCAGAAACTCAGAGATGGCAAAATGTTTCCATTTTCTCCAACAAGGAAAGGAGAATAAATTACATCATTTGTGACTCTTAAGTTTGTTTGAATTCTTTTTACAACTTGACTGACACCTGGAAGATGTATTAAAATAATGCCTCTTATTCTGGTGACTTTTGATTTAGACTTTCTGAGTTGGGAACTTCTAGTCTCAGGTCCCAGAACACAAGTTTGCCCCTCTTTCTAGGCAAATCCTGAGTGAGACTGAGGAGGAAGGAAAAGTTTTTCTCATTAATTTTTCCTGCCTTATGATTATTGGCTAGTCAAATCAAGCTCTCAAAGGAAACATAATGAAGAAAAGATGAATATTATTTAGATTTTGTAGGAAAAAAGTTGGATAGCTGAGACTACCCATTTCCTTTATTTCTCTAGCTTTGACAGTTAAGACGTTGTCCCCAAAATGATTCTAGTATGAATTGCAATGTGTGTGTGTGTTGGGGAGGGTTGTCTCAGCTCCAAGAAATGCACTGACACCTAGGTGGAGGTCCTACAATTCAACTCAATGTTGACCCAATCAACTATGAGAAATCCTCAGATCCCACATACGAATGGCTCAGTCCTTGGATCCCCCACTTCAGACACCAGTTGCAAGTCCAGAAGGACCGGCTATATATTTGAGGGTCCAATGAATCCCTTCTTCGGTTCAACTAATTTGTTAGAGTGGCTCGCAGAACTCAGAAACAACTGGTGATTTGTTTATTATAAAAAGATAAAAATTGAGAGCTGCCCTATGTAAGAGATGCTTAGGGTGCAGTATGGGGACAGTGTAAGGAGATTCCATGCCCTCTCAGCACATCACCAATCGCAATTCTCCCATCTGTTCTCCAACCCAAAAACCCTCTGAACCCACTTCTTTGGGTTTCTTTTCTTTTTCTTTTTTAAGAAAGGCTTCATTACATAGGTATGATTGATTTAATCATTTACCAGGGCAATTGTTTCCATCTCCAGGCCTTCTTCTCTGCAGGATGGTCAGGGTTTGTGATACTGATAGTTCTAACCCTTTAATCATGTGGTTAGTCACCTGGCAACCAGCCTACCTCCTTAGGTGTGATCCAAAAGTTGTTTCATTCACATAACACAAGAAACCTTTTTTTTGCTTGTTTGTTTGTTTTTGTGCCTTTTGCTCTGATCACTTAAGAAATGCAAGAGTTTTGGGTACTCATTGCCAGAAACACAATGAAAGCAAAATTGATACTTCGTGTAAATCAGTATCACACTCCCCAAAGATGTGAGTGGCAGGATCTGGGCTCCCGTCTTCAGCTGCTTACTCAACGGCAGAGCCACACACTGAATCAGGTCTCAGGGCATCATCTGTACAATTCAAATTCGATGACAACAGTTCTGGCTATGAGCAGAGGGCAGATATTTTATTCTATTTTGTTCAAAACACAAATCTGATCATAACTTTCCTCACCTCCCATCACTGTACTCTTTCTCCATTGCTCCTTGTGGATGAGAGCAGTGATTCTCAAATCGGGTGGGAGATGGAGGAGATGAAGGTGCTGTTGTCTCTCAGGAGGACTGCCAGATTTAGCAAATAAAAATATAGGAGACTCACCTACACTTTATTTCAGATAAATAATGAACAATGTTTTTAGTATCAATGTGTCTCCCACAATATTTCCCTGGAGACCCTACCCCCAGGGAACACCTGGGAACGTTTGGAGACATTTTCTTGACTGGGAGGTGATGTGGGGCTGGAGTGCCACTGGATAGAGGCCATGGCTGCTGTGAAACAACATCATCGCACAGGACCCCTCCCTCCAATGGAGAGGGATGTGATCTGAAATGTCAGTAGTGTGTTTGAGAAACCCTGGACACAGGACTTGCTTTATTTGTAGAGTACTGGCATTCCGAGTTTCTGAACATTTGTAGCTGAGGGCAAAAAGAAAAATTTAATAAAATTGTGTTTAATTTAAAAATTTCACAAAAATCTATTTCATTATTGGCCCCAAGTATTTAATAATTTTCTGCATTCAAGTTGATGAAATGGAAATTCATATTCTAAGAGAAGTCAAGAAAATTTCAGCATAAAAATTTCTCCACCCCTTGGCCTCCTTGGTCTCCTCTACTGTGCATTGTGTATCTGCCTTACGCATCCACCAAAGCTCTGTATTGGCAGAAATACTTGTTGAGTCATAAAGAGCACCATTCTCCTATCACCAAGGCAACTCCTTAATAGGCAACATTCCTTGTTGAACTCGTAAGAGGTCACCATGACCCATCATTTTGTACTTAGAGATCAGGATTCTATAAACTCTCTACATCATTTAATATACAGCCGTCTATCTCAAAAGCCTATATAGGACTTCCCTGGTGGGCCAGTGGTAAAGAATCTGCCTGCCAATTCAGAGGACATGGGTTTGGTCCCTGCACCAGGAAGATTTCACTTGCTATGGGGCAATTAAGCCATGTGCCATAGCTACTGAGCCCAAGCTCTGGAGCCTGGCAGCTGTGCCTTCCTAGCCTGAGAGCCACTACTTCTGAAGCCCGCATGCTCCAGAGCCCACGCTCCACAACCCGAGTGGCCACCACAGTGAGAAGCCTGTGCACCAGCTCTAGAGGGTCGCCCTCACTGGCCGCTGCAGCTGGAGAAGGCCTGTGAGCAGCAACCAAGGCCAGCACAGCCAGAATACGAAAATAAATGAAAAGAGAAAACCTATATAACCAGGCGTGGACCTCAAACTGGTAGAACAGTTTCTGGAGTTTTTTGAGAGGCTCTTCCTGGGTTACCGTCCTCAGTTTAGCTTGAATAAAGCTCCATTTGTTTCATAGATCATCTGATTAATTTCTTCATTGACTAAATAATGCATGGGTGACTGGAGGACTGCAGGCTTGTTAACTAGATAGGCAATTTCTGTTTAGCTAGAGAGCTGTTTTACTTAAATTGTCCTCAGTTTTAAAATACAGTTCTTTTGTAGATTATCCTTTGTTTTGATGACTGGGGATCTGGAGAGGGAAAATGAAGCTTACTGGTCACAGGGGAATTGTATCAAGACCCATCTTCTGATATCTCTTCCTAGAGGTTTCCTCATTTAAATCAACCTCCCACCCCAGAGAAACTCCAAGTTTATGGCCTCCAATAGTAATACTCTTCCTGTTAACCAGAAGACCCTTCAGCTTCACACCAGACACACCATCTAAATGTAGCTCATTCCATTTGAACCAGAATTGTTGACTTTTACAGAAACAGAAGTAATGGGATCCAATTGACATTTAGCTGGAATACCCAAATGAGTGCAGCTGATATCTAATATCCAAGTGACATTCCCTTGACTGTCAAGATCTTCGTATTCTTTTTGTTAAACTGATCCTCCAAATTCTGTCCCCCGAATCACTCCGTAGCATGCAGCTGGAGGTCCCCAGTCCTGTACTGCACTGCAAAGGTATTCCTTGACAGGTTGGATTTGGCACTGTACCAGGTCATGGGCTGGAACCCAGCAAGCCAGCCCTCACAGTCAAAACAGCCCTCACCGTCAAAGAGAGCTGAACCATGGATCACAGGTCCAGCAAAATCCAAGTTAATATCACAACCAAGGTTTACTGACTCTCTCTTGGAAGAAGACTTGATTTTGCCGTTTTTCTTTACCGTGTTAGTGAGAGAAGGTAGTACCAAACTCAGATCCAGGCCTTGGCAAGTCTGGTCTTCATTTTAATTCGATTCTGCCCTCAGGGTGTCATCAGCGTTGCACTGCTCTGTGACAGGTCACGCGGGATGGATACTGGCTCTGAGCTGCCGGCACTTGGCCCGTGTCTGTGTCAGATGATCCAAATGTTGAGAATGTCGTGGCATTGCGCGATTGTGTTTTCACATCCAGACAACCCCAAACCAGTCCTCCCTTGAAAATGTCTCTGACAGATTTTCCAATGTCACCTCACGACAGAGGAGTACACATCGTTTACACACAGCTCCGTGTATAGGTCTCAATGGCAAGACTGTGAGAAGTCGTCTGGTGTCTACTGAGGGGGAGCTGCAGCCACAGCTGAGGCCATGGGCGGGTTATGGGCTGGGCGGCAGCTGTCCTGGCTGGAGGGTGAAGTGAAAGCCTTGTGGTTGCTCTTGGCTAAACCTGATTTGTATGGTAGTTGATGAGCCACTATTCATGTACAGTTGACCCTTGAACTATGTGTGGGTTGTGGGCCAACTCTCCTCACAGTCTAAAGTCTACATATAAATTATAGTTGATCATCTGTACCCANAGGACATGGGTTTGGTCCCTGCTCCAGGAAGATTTCACTTGCTATGGGACAGTTAAGCCATGTGCCATAGCTACTGAGCCCAAGCTCTGGAGCCTGGGAGCTGTGCCTTCTGAGCCTGAGAGCCACTACTTCTGAAGCCCACATGCTCCAGAGCCCACGCTCCACAACCCGAGCGGCCACCACAGTGAGAGGGTCGCCCTCACTGGCCGCTGCAGCTGGAGAAGGCCTGTGAGCAGCAACCAAGGCCAGCACAGCCAGAATAAGTAAATAGATGAAAAGACAAAACCTATATAGCCAGGCGTGGAGCTAAAACTGGTAGAACAGTTTCTGGATCTTTTTGAGAGGTTCTTCCTGGGTTACCGTCCTCAGTTTAGCTTGAATAAAGCTCCATTTCTTTCATAGATCATCTGATTAATTTCTTCATTGACTAAATAATGCATAGGTGACTGGAGGACTGCAGGCTTGGTAACTAGATAGGCAATTTCTATTTAGCTAGATAGCCGTTTTACTTAAAACTGTCTGCAGTTTTAAAATATAGTTCTTTTGTAGATTATCCTTTGTTTTGATGACTGGGGATCTGGAGAGGGAAAACGAAGCCTACTGTCACAGGGGAATTGTATCAAGACCCATCTTCTGATATCTCTTCCTAGAGGTTTCTACATTTAAATCAACCTCCCACCCCAGAGAAACTCCAAGTTTATGGCCTCCAACAGTAATGCTCTTCCTGTTAACCAGAAGACACGTCTGCTTCACACCAGACACACCATCTAAATGTAGTTCATTATACTGTCACAGGGGAATTGTATCAAGACCCATCTTCTGATATCTCTTCCTAGAGGTTTCTACATTTAAATCAACCTCCCACCCCAGAGAAACTCCAAGTTTATGGCCTCCAACAGTAATGCTCTTCCTGTTAACCAGAAGACACGTCTGCTTCACACCAGACACACCATCTAAATGTAGTTCATTCCATTTGAACCAGATTTGTTGACTTTTGCAGAAACAGAAGTAATGTTTATCATCAAAACAAAGGATAATCTACAAAAGAGCTGACATTTAGCTGGAATACCCAAATGAGTGCAGCTGATACCTAATATCCAAGCAACATTCACTTGACTGTCAAGATCTTTGTATTTTAACGCCTTGCGTTTGCCAGGCTTCCTACCGCATGATCTTGTCACGGGCGGGATTCCTCACACTGGCTCCCGGCAGTCCTCTGCGTTTGTGGCCAACATCTGCAGATTCAATGAGTCACAAATTGTGCAGTCTATATTATTTAATACTGGAAAAAAAATATCTATGTGTAAGTGGACCAGTCTAGTTCAAACCTGCTTTGTTCCAGGGTCAATTGCATTTCCCTCCCTAGTATCTTCTTTTTGTCACCTCTTTATTAAATCTTTATTCCTTATTAGCTCATTAGCTGATTTTCCTTACTGCTCATTTATTTTTCCTTTCTCTAATTATTTTTGTTATTTTTTGCCTTATTTCTCTCTCTCAAGTCAAGGTGTTGCTGAACCAAGATTGAGTCTTATGCCTTGTGTGTAGAAAAACCTGTCTACTGACACAGTTCATTTATTGTAGGCAACAGCAACCATGAGTTCGTTTTCTAAGTCTGTATCTTCTTATTTTGTAAATAAGTTCATTTGTATAATTTCTTTTTCAGTTCAATTCAGTTGCTCAGTGGTGTCCAACTCTTTGCAACCCCATGAACTGCAGCACGCCAGGCCTACCTGTCCATCACCAACTCCTGGAGTTCCCTCAAACTCATGTCCATTGAGTCAGTGATGCCATCCAGCCATCTCACCCTCTGTCGTCCCCTTCTCCTCCTGTCCCCAATCCCTCCCAGCATCAGAGTCTTTTCCAATGAGTCAACTGTTTGCATGAGGTGGCCAAAGTACTGGAGTTTCAGCTTTAGCATCATTCCTTCCAAAGAAATCCCAGGGTTGATCTCCTTCAGAATGGACTGGTTGGATCTCCTTGCAGTCCAGGGGACTCTCAAGAGTCTTCTCCAACACCACAGTTCAAAAGCATCAATTCTTCCGCACTCAGCCTTCTTCACAGTCCAACTCTCACATCCATACATGACCACAGGAAAAACCATAGCCTTGACTACATGGACCTTAGTTGGCAAAGTAATGTCTCTGCTTTTGAATATGCTATCTAGGTTGGTCATAACTTTTCTTCCAAGGAGTAAGTGTCTTTTAATTTCATGGCTGCAGTCACCATCTGCAGTGATTTTGGAGCCCCCCAGAAATAAAGTCAGACACTGTTTCCACTGTTTCCCCATCTGTTTCCCATGAAGTGATGGGACCGGATGCCATGATCTTAGTTTTCTGAATGTTGAGCTTTAAGCTGACTTTTTCACTCTCTTCTTTCACTTTCATCAAGAGGCTTTTTAGTTCTTCTTCACTTTCTGCCCTAAGGGTGGTGTCATCTGCAAATCTGAGGTTACTGCTATTTCTCCCTGTAATCTTGATTCCAGCTTGTGCTTCTTCCAGCCCAGCGTTTCTCATGGTGTACTCCTTAGGTAGGTTTATTCCTAGGTATTTTATTCTTTTTGATGCAATGGTAAATGGAATTGCTTCTTGAATTTCTCCTTTTGATTTTTCACTGTTAGTGTATAAAAATACAATAGATTTCTGTGTATTAATTTTGTAGCCTGCAACTTTGCCAAATTCATTGGTGAGCTCTAGTAGTTTTCTGATAGCATCTTTAGGATATTCTATGTAGAGTATCATGTCCTCTGCAAAAATTGACAGTTCAACTTCTTTTCCAATTTTGATTCCCTTTGCTTCTTTTTCTTCTCTGATTGCTATAGGTAACTTCCAAAACTGTGCTGAATAAAAGTAGTGAGAATGGACATCCTTGTCCTGTCTTGTCTTGTTCCTGATCTCAGAGGGAATGCTTTCAGCTTTTCATCGCTGAGTATGACGCTCACTCTAATTCAAGAAAATCAGAGATACCAAGGGAACATTTCATGCAAAGATGAGCTCAATAAAGGACAGAAATGGTATGACCTAACAGAAGCAGAAGATATTAAGAAGAGGTGGCAAGAATACACAGAAGAAGTATACAGAAAAGATCTTCATGACCCAGATAACCACGATGGTGTGATCACTCACCTAGACTCAGACATCCTGGAATGTGAAGTCAAGTGGGCCTTAGGAAGCATCACTATGAACAAAGCTAGTGGAGGTGATGGAATTCCAGTTGAGCTATTTCAAATTCTAAAAGATGATGCTGTGGAACTGCTGATTTAATATGCCAGCAAATTTGGAAAACTCAGCAGTGGCTACAGGACTGGAAAAGGTCAGTTTTCATTCTAATCCCAATGAAAGTCAATGCCAAAGAGTGTTCAGACTACCGCCCAATTGCACCCATCTCACACGCTAGTAAAGTAATGCTCAAAATTCTTCAAGCCAGGCTTTAACAATACGTGAACCGTGGACTTCCAGATGTTCAGGATGGATTTAGAAAAGTCAGAGGAACCAGAGATCAAATTGCCAATATCCGTTGGATCATTGAAAAAGCAAGAGAGTTCCAGAAAAATATCTATTTCTGCTTTATTGACTATGCCAANATGCAATATTGCTCTTTACAGCATCAGATCTTGCTTCTATCACCAGTCACATGCACAAATGGGTATTGTTTTTGCTTTGGCTCCATCCCTTCGTTCTTTCTGGAGTTATTTCTCCTCTGATCTCCAGTAGCATATTGGGCACCTAATGACCTGGGGAGTTCCTCTTTTGGTATCCTATCATATTGGCTTTTCATACTGTTCATGGGGTTCTCAAGGCAAGGATACTGAAGTGGCTTGCCATTCCCTTCTCCAGTGGACCACGTTCTGTCAGCCCTCTCCACCATGACCCGCCCGTCTTGGGTTGCCCCGCAGGCATGGCTTGGTTTCATTGAGTTAGACAAGGCTGTGGTCCTTGTGTGATTAGATTGACTAGTTGTCTGTGATTGTGGTTTCAGTGTGTCTGCCCTCTGATGCCCTCTTGCAACACCTACCATCTTACTTGGGTTTCTCTTACCTTGGACGTGGGGGTATCTCTTCACGGCTGCTCCAGCAAAGCACAGCCACTGCTCCTTACCTTGGATGAGGGGTATCTTCTTACCGCCGCCGTTCCTGACCTTAAATCAACTGCTGTTCTCTCGCTGTCCCTGGAGGTGCTGGGTGAGTTCACTTGGTCCTGGATCCCCAGCTTTTGCTTCTTGAGCTTCCAGGCCATCTGAGCGTTTCAGCATCAATATGAACAAAGGTAACGGAGGTCACTCCGAGAGATGGTAATGAACAGGAAGGCCTGGTGTGTTGCGATTCGTGGGGTCACAAAGAGTCGGACACGACTGAGCGACTGAACTGAACTGAATGGAGGTCATGGAATTCCAGATGAACTACTTCAAATCCTAAAAGATGATGCTGTGAAAGTGCTGCACTCAATATGCCAGCAAATTTGGAAGACTCAGCAGTGCCCACAGCACTGGAAAGGTCAGTTTTCATTTCAATCCCAAAGAAGACCAATGCCAAAGAAAGTCCAAACTACCTCACAATTGCACACATTTTCCAAGCCAGGCTTCTATAGTATGTGAACCGTGAACTCCCAGATGTTCAAGCTGGATTTAGAAAAGGCAGATTAACCAGAGATCAAATTTCCAACATCTGTTGGATCATTGAAAAAGCAAGAGAGATCCAGAAATCATCTACTTCTGCTTTATTGACTGCACCAAAGCTTTTGACTGTGTGGATCACAACAAACTGGAAAATTCTTCAGGTGATGGGGTTATCAGACCACCTTACCTGCTACCTGAAAAATCGGTTTGCAGGTCAAAAAGCAACAGTTAGAACTGGACATGGAACAACAGTTGGGACCAGTCCAAATTGGGAAAGGAGTACGTCAAGGCTGTATATTGTCACCCTGCTTATTTAAGTTATATACCAAGTACATCATGCAAATGTGAGGCTGGATGAAGCACAAGCTGGAAACAAAATTGCTGGGAGAAATATCAATAACCTCAGATATGCAGATTTCACCATTCTTATCAGAGAAAGTAAAGAAGAACTAAAGAACATTTTGATGAAAGTGAAAGAGAAGAGTGAAAAAGTTGGCTTAAAACTCAACATTCAGAAAACTAAGATCGTGGTATCTGGTCCCATCACTTCATGGCAAATAGATGGAGAAGCAATGAAAATAGTGACTGACTATATTTTCTTGGGCTCCAAAATCACTGCAGATGGTGACTGCAGCCATGAAATTAAAATATGCTTGCTTCTTGAAAGAAAAGCTATGTTCAATCTAGACAGCATATTAAAAAGCAGATAAATTACTTTGCCAACAAAGGGCCAACTAGTCAAAGGTATGGTTTTTTCCAGTAGTCATGTATGAATGTGAGATTTGTACTATAAAGAAAGCCGAGCACCCAAGAATAGATTCTCTTGAACTGTGGTGTTGGAGAAGACTCTTGAGAATCCCTTGGACTGCAAGGAGATCTAACTAGTCCATCGTAAAGGAAATTAGTCCAGAATAGTCATTGGGGGACTGATGCTGAAGCTGAAACTCCAATAGTTTGGCTACCTGATGCAAAGAACAGAATCATTTTAAAAGACCCTGATGCTATGAAAGTGTGAAGTCGGGAGGAGAAGGGGACAATAGAGGATGAGATGGTTGAATGGCATCACCGATTCTATGGACATGAGTTTGAGTAAGGTCCAGGAATTGGTGATGGACAAGGTAGCCTGGCATGCTACAGTCCGTGGGGTCCCAAAGAATGGGACACGACTGAGTGATTGAACTTAACTCACAACTTATTTCATCTTCCTCCCATCAAGAAAGGTCCTATATCCTGCCCTTTAATTAGTTGTTTGCTTGTGGCAAATAAAACACAACAGGTGTGATTCTGTGTGATCCAACTCCAAGTCCTAAAAGACCATGCAGCTTCCTCAATCTTGAGATATTTGATCTGGAGAAAACCAACCTCTATATAAGAAATCTGATTACATTAACACTGCCATGCTTAAAAGGTCATTTGTGAGTGTTACAGGTACCAGTTCAGCTGAGTTTGCAACCAACAGCCAGCATCAGTTGCCACTCATGTGAGTGAGCAATCTTGGATGTTCAACTCAGTGGAAGCTTCAGATGACTGCACTCTCAGCAGACTCTAACTACAACTGTATAAGTGAACCAGCAAGAATTGTCCAATTACTACCTCTCAAATTTTTGAACCTTATGTGCAAAGTGATGACCCAAAATAAGTTATTGTTTTAAACACTTAAGTTCAGAGATGATTCATTTCACTGGCATATTAACTAGTACAAATTAAAGAGTCATACTCCTATAATCTTTCTGATAAAAGATTATGTGATGAACTATTGATTTCTCAAATTCTCTGTGCATCCCAAACAGCAAAGCAATCTCAGAGAAATATTTGGGGCTGTCATTTTTTCAAGTTTTAAGTTTCTTGTAACTGACTTAAAGTTATTTCTGATAACCCCTTTGATATTTCATTTTATATGCTGGACATCTGTCAGCAATGCTTCCCCCCACTTTCTTTCTGGCAGTCTTTGCCATTTGTAGTACCCTAGGGAAAATGTCCCTCAGATTTTATTCATCTAAAATTGGTTAACTTTTATGTAACTAATAAAATTGTCCAATTAGTTTGTCTATCAAACCATTATTTGTCTTAAATAATGATGCTATTAAATTTGGCCAATGTGTTTTCTTCTTGGCTTTAGCCAAATAATCTTATACAAGTGGAAAAAATTTTGTCTACAGTTAACTGTATAATTATTATTACATAGTCACAACTGTTCCTGGGTTGGGAAGATCTCCTAGAGAAGGGATAGGCTATCCACTCCAGTATTCATGGGCTTCCCTGATGGCTCAGATGGTAAAGAATCCACCTGCAATGTAGAGGACCTGGGTTCAATCCTTGGGTTGAGAAGATCCCCTGGAGGTGAGCATGGCAACCTATTCCAGTATTCTTGCCTGGAGAATCTCCATGGACAGAGGGGCCTAGCAGGCTAAAGTCCATGGGGTCACAAAGAGTCAGACATGACTGAGCAACTAACCACACATATCCAGTCACAAATATATAGTTACTCAGGGTTCAGATAACCTTTTGGTAATGATATCACCAATCCTTTTCATTACAAATTCAGAACAAATTATGCCAGCTACATGTAAACATGTGAGGAATATGTGAGGAACAAAAGGCCATTAAATTGAGTCCAAACACTAAAAATTTCATGCAACCTATGTTTTTTTATTTTTATAAGCAGGAAACATATAGCATTAAGACATACTAAATATATTTAACTAGAATATGAATTAAATCAGTACGGCACATTCCTGTTAGAGGTTTAGTAGAGTCTTAAGAATTGGGCTTTGGAGTCAGCTGTCTGGTTTTAAATCCATTCTCAGACACTGTGGTAGAGTAAAAGTCATTCACCAAAAATATCTATTTCCTATTTTCCTGAACATATTTCTCAAAAGCTCTTGATATTAGGATGACCCTGTGCCTTAACCTGGTCATTTGAAAACAGTTTTTGACAATTAAATGTGAATGGAAGTGATGTATAACATCTGGGTCTGTCCCATGGAGCCTTTTCCTTTTTTTTTTGTTCTGGATGTCATCTTTTCAGATGATCTTGAAAAGTATATATTTATGTTTCACAGAATTTTATCAGCCTGGTTCATTGAATGATTGTGTGGAAAAGAGTTTCCTTACCCCCAACTCACCAGTGATGGAGACTGCAGTGGGGTATTACACACATATATGTATACATATGTGTGTGTGCATGTGTGTATATATATTGGGTTTTATATATTACTGTAGACATAGAACCCTCTGATGCCAGTTAGTATGCCACTTAGTACACCCCCTTAGTAGCTGTGTGACCTTGAGAAAAATTAAACTTTCAGTGCCTCATCATCCTTATGTGTAAAATGGTCATAATAACACTTCCTTATGGGGTTGTTGAAAGTATTAAACTGAGTAATGTATGTAGAGTACTCAGAACAAAAAACATGATTCATAGCAAATACCTTGAAGTCATAACCATTATCATCATCATTATAAGGATTCAACATGGAGAATGTCTAATTGATGGCCAGAGTCTTACATTGCAGAAATAAATATTAAGGATTACTTTTAATGTTTGACCTGTTAAATTTGAAAAGTGGTAGTACTTTTTTCATTTATTCATACATTAAAATATTAAGTACCTGCTCTTTAAGAAGCATAGCTAAGAATTGCATGTATAACATTAAATATGACAGATACCCTTCCAGACCTCACAAACAAATTTTTTAATGGAGAAAACAAATAATGACTTCACAATCACAGCATAAGTCTCATATTTAAGGAATAGAAGGATGAAATGGAAGGAAGGAAGTAGCCCACCTATCTATACCTAGAGGAATCAGTGACTCTAAGACAAGACCTTAATGTTAAGTAGGAATTACCTAGGGTTTATCTAGTTGAATAAGTGTATTTGAGGGGTGGATAGAAATGAGAAGAGAATTGTTACAAAAGGAAAAGCACATGCCAAGGGTGGGTGGTAAGAAGAAACATAGTAGAATCTTAACAGTTAACTGAAGCCAGATGAGCAGAAAAGACGATGTGACCAGAGAGAGGGGCAGGGACAGAGCAAGAAGAAGTTTCAAGGTTGTGCTAAGGTCTTTGGGTTTATCCTAAAGGCTATGGATGTCATGTAGGGAGATGACATAGAAAGATTCAGTTCAGTTCAGTTCAGTCACTCAGTTGTGTCTGACTCTTTGCAACCCCAAGAATTGCAGCACGCCAGGCCTCCCTGTCCATCACCAACTCCCGGAGTTCACTCAAACTCACGTCCATCGAGTCAGTAATGCCATCCAGCCATCTCATCCTCCATCGTCCCCTTCTCCTCCTGCCCCCAATCCCTCCCAACATCAGAGTCTTTTCCAATGAGTCAACTCTTCGCATGAGGTGGCCAAAGTACTAGGGTTTTAGACATGTAACTCTGTCTGCAGGGTGAGAATTAATTGGAAAAATAAGTCTGTTCACCCTGAGTATTGGGAGCACTATTGGGAAATTGTTGGTTGTTGTGGATAATGGTAGTCTGGAGTAGGATAACAGGAGAAAATTATTTAGAATAGTGAATGGATTAAGGACCTATTGCTATTGTTCAGTCACTCAGTCATGTCTGACTCTTTGTGACCCAATGGACTGCAGCATGCCAGGCTTTCCTGTCCTTTACCACCATCCAGGCTTGCTCAAACTCATGTCCATTGAGTTGGTGATGCCATCCAACCATCTTGTCCTCTATCATCCCCTTCTCCTCCTGCCTTCAGTCTTTACCAGCATCAGGGTCTTTTCTAATGAGCTGGCTCTTCGCATTAGGTGGCCAAAGTATTGGACCTTCAGCTTCAACCTCAGTCCTTCCAGTGAATATTCAGGATTAATTTCCTTTAGGATTGACTGATTTGATCCCCTTATGGTCCAAGGGGCTCTCAAGAGTCTTCTCCAACACCATAATTCAAAAACATCAAATCTTTGGTGCTCTGCCTTCTTTGTGGTGCCACTCACATCCATACATGACTACTGGACAAACCATAGCCTTGGTTAGTAGGCAAAGTAATGTCTCTGCTTTTTAATATGCTGTCTAGGTTTGTTGTTGTAGCTTTTCTTTCAAGGAACAAGTGTCTTTTAATTTCATGGCTACAGTCATCATCTGCAGTGGTTTTGGAGCCCAGGAAAATAGAGTCTGTCACTGTTTCCATTGCTCCCCATCTATTTACTATGAAGTGATGGGACCAGATTCCATAATCCTAGTTTTCTGAATGTTGAGTAACGTACAGAGGTAGTAAATCTCTAGGACTGGAGACTGTTATTTGTTAAGGTAGAAAGGAAAAGTCACAAATAATATTGTGGTTTATAATTAAGCTACTGAGTGGATGACAGCATATAAAAGGACTCCTGAAGAAAATTTGGTCAATTTTTGGCTTTGCAGCATGTAATGGATTTCGAAATGGAGATAATGAGTAGGCATTTGGGTATTAATGTTCAGAAGTCAAGTGTGCATGTATTGGCCACGTATTTGCCTAAAAGTGTGCCTTAAAGGGCAAAAATGAGTCTCTTCTTGGTCTACTCAATAGTCCTGAGTTGACCTGAAAAAAAGTTAAAATCAAGAAACGTGACTAAGATAATGTTTATATATTTATCTAGGTGACAAGGCCATATGGAGCAATGGGGGATTGAATGAATATTTATTGGAATGATTTAATAAAGGAGAAGATTCCTGCATTCTAAAATGTATTTTAGTGATAATTCCATATTGGAAATTCTCTCCTTTACTCTCATCATCACCACATAGAAATGGGAAGCTCTAAAAGGAATCCTTAATAATAAAACATGCTTTAAAAGAAAGAAAATCAATGAAATTGATCTGAAGACAGTCAGAAAAGAGATCCTGGTCTCCTTGAAAAGACTTTATCATGATTTTACTGAATGATTTCTTCAAATTTTTTCTTATTTATAAAATATTTGTGATCAATTAATTTTTTCTGATTATAAAAGAAATGCTTTGTTCTTTATAAAATTTGGAAAATATTCAAAAGTTAATGGAAAAAATTATCTCAAATATTTAAGTATAGGCATTGTTAATATTTTGTGTATTTCCTTCTAATACTTTTAATATGGATACAATTTTTTCTATAAAATTAGCTATTTAATTGCTCTTTTAATTGCTGTTTTAAAATTATATACCCCACACTGCTACATTTAAAATGGCTAACCAACAGGACCTACTGTATAGCACATGGAACTCTGCTCAATGTTATGTGGCAGCCTGGATGGGAGGAGAGTGTGGGGGAGAATGGATACATGTATATGTGTGGCTAGGTCCCTTCACTAGTCACCTGAAACTATCACAACATACAAAATAAAAAGTTTCAAAAAAAGGTGTATACCCAAGTCCCTAAATATTATTTGAAAAGTCAAAGCACTAGGTCTGACAATGTTTTAAATGTTTATCCATCTCCATGTTGTTGAATATAATATGGGTTCTAATTTTTCTTCATTAAATGTAACTTAGATGATCTTTATGCATAAGAATTACGTGGTCTTAGAAGAAGAATTAGTTGAGTAAAACTATACTTAAGGGATGTTTAAGGTCACTTGGTTATTTATCAGGTTTACCACTGGGAAATCACATTCTGAAAGTTAAACATTTCTACTACCTTCCTCTTCTGTAGTATTGTTTTCTGTTTATGAGGTGTGCCTTATAAATAATGGTTGCTTAAGAAATATTGTGGATGTACATAGCCTGATTTTCTAAACTCAACTAATGGTTCAGGATGCCCTCTGCAGCTCCAACAAACATGTCTGCATTTCACCAGCAAGAAAGAGATTAAGGAAGGGCAAAAGAATGCCTCCTCTTTTGGAGACATTTGCAGAAGCTTGCACAAATGAACTCCACTAACAACCCATAGGCAGAACAAGGCCACACCCAAATGCATATAAGTCTGGGAACTGCTGTTAATTCTGGACACCTATGTTTCCAGCTAAAAATCTTAATTCTGGATGCCCATGTTTCCAGCTAAAAATCTGTTGGTATAGAAGGAAGACGAGAAAGAATATTGAAGACCTAGAAGATTCTGCTACACATGACAGTACAAATCAATGGAAGAAACATTTATTTTTTATTATATGTGTCAGGATATCTTCTTCACACTGTACATAAAGGAAGATTTTAGATGAATTAAAAAATTGAAGGTGAAAAATAAAATTTTGAGTACTTGAAGAAAATATAAGAGGTTATCTTTATGATTGCAATAGAAAGATTATTTTTTAACAGGAGACACAAAAAGCACACCCACTAAGTCTACCATGAGTCTGATAGATTTCCTATATTGTAGTTAATGTGAGACAGCAAAAGAGACACAAATGTATAGAAAGGACTTTTGGACTCTATGGGAGAGGGAGAGGGTGGGATGATTTGGGAGAATGGCATTGAAACATGTAAACTAACATGTAAGAACGAAGCACAAGCCTATGTTCGATACAGGATACAGGATGCTTGGAGCTGGTGCACAGGGATGAGCCAGAGAGATGATGTGGGGTAAAAAAAAAAAAAAACTAAAGTACCACAAAAGACAGAAAACAAAAAAGAGAGACTAAGAAAGACGTATGTAATTTATATATGAAGATGACATTTTAGCATCCACATCATGTAGGGTACTCATAAATCTGTAAGAAAAAGGCAACTTAATACAAATTGGACAAAGGGCTTCATGAGGCTGTTTCCAGAAGATGAAAGTAAAATGCTAAGATACACCTAATTGTGCCAAACACCCTACTACAAAGAAAAATGTTTAAAGGGAATTTCCCTTTATTTTCCCAAGAAATATCATGGAGACTTTATCTGGTCAAATGATACATTTTCCCTAAAGTTTGCTTTGAGTACAAATCTAAAGCATGTTTGCCATTTTCTAAAATGGTACTATTTGTTCCCACCCAAAGCTAAGATCTGTGTGGAAACCTTGAAGCCACTGCATTCTCCACAGCTTTAATATACTTTATTCTGCATGACACTGAAAGGCAGTGTCAATTATGATGAATTGTGAAGCTCACAACTAATGATACATTTAAAGCCAATTCATTTGTCTCTTTGATCATGTAAATGCATTGGCGTTCACCAAGCTTGCTGTGATAAGACATTATGGCTACTTTGGAATCATTTCATTGAACACTTACATATCAGTGCAGTTGCCATTAATGTTTACAGGTACATGTGCTACACATCCTCATGATATTTTGCAGAGGTTAATGCTTGTGCACAGTAGATATATTTATTACGCAGGCAATAACAGACTCATGGGAGCCATTATGGCTCTTAAGAGATTAGTGTCTATGATCACTCCCAATTTATCCTATCTCCTTTCTCTATTTAGCTAGTGTGCTCCTTTATTTATTTATTTTTTAAAGTCTCCAATAATATTGAAGCCATTTAGGTACATCCAAATGGCAAAATTAGTCTTATACCTATAAGTTGTAAATTTTAGAAAATACTTTATTGGCCTATAAATCAAACCTATTTCTAGGACTTCCAGTATTGCTCTTTGACTTTGAAGTTGTGTCCCTAGTCTTGCTAATCCACCCTTGATAGTAGTATAGGCAATAATCGTCTACTATCACATTGGAAATATTTCACATCTTGCAAAGGTTTTGACTGTTCTGCTATAGTAAGTGATATCAAGGCATAAAATGTTATTCCCTAGATCCAACACCTTGCAAAATAACTTACAGAGGCTTTCTCTTCAAGAAAAATTCTCACTTGCAACTCTGTTTTTCCTATCTTATTCCTAACAGCTGGGTTATATCTGCTTCCAGGAAAATGTGTTATGTATGTTTAATACCAATAGCTAAAAAGAACTTTGAAAACTGAAAATAGCCTTGCATTTAAGTTTAAAGCAATCTGCCAAAGTACTTTTTAAATTGATTACGAAATTGGTAATTATGACATTAATCGTTAATATATCATAATGACTTAAGGTCCAGTATACAGACATACAGAAAAGGTAACCAAAGATAATCATTTTCTTTTCAGTCATAACTTAATCCCTAACATTTCTTTCTTTATATCAGGAAGCTTCTGATCTAGGACCAATTTGCTTAAAGTAGAGATTGTATTTAATCCACAGTGTCTGAGGGTGGTGCGTGAAGACAGGGATTCCATTCTTCCTATGACCTTGTCAGTTTCACTCTGCTGAAAAGGCTTCAGGTTTGCCAGATCACGTGCTCTGAATTTACATGCTTAGGGAGGTTGTTGTGATAGTAAGCCAGTTTAATTCCCCAGAAGCCACATCATTTTTGCTCAAGTTGGAAGAACAGTTGGCCAGTGGGGGCATTACTCACAGAATGTTTGTCAGGCCAGATGTATTGGTGTTCATCGTCTACCCATGAGGCAATGTCTCTGGACACTGAGTCACAAGGGAGGGGTGAAAAACAAGAAATTACAAACCTGCAGATATTAACAAGGAAGGTTTCCTTCATTTAGTCTATTCTCCTTTTATTATTTTTTTTTCTTTTACATAATTTTTTTTTTCCTGAACAAACTTTCTATGATTTTTAAACCAAATCTCATGGCTTCGGTTAGAATCATTTCCCATATTCAGGATCATCATAGAGCGTTTTGTTATGAGGCTTAACACCAACAAGGATAAAGGTATGGGTGAGTCCTGAGTTGTGTAAGTGTATTGGGAGATGGTGTAAATAACTATTGCTATACCCAATGACCTCAATACTGAGTGGGACTGTTAATGTGAAAATGGCTTTATCACCTCGATTTAGTGTTATCTATCGATGGTGGGTAAACAAGGCTTCCAACTCACCCTATTTAAAGAACCATGAGAGTCCCTATGGATTGTTTGGTTTCTGAGGCCTTGAAGAAGATTTGATGATAGCACAATCTAGCAGAACCCCATGACTCATTTTATGTTACTCTATATAAAATATTGGAGAAGGCAATGGCACCCCACTCCAGTACTCATGCCTGGAGAATCCCATGGATGGAAGAGCCTGGAAGGCTGCAGTCCATGGGGTCGCTGAGGGTCAGACATGACTGAGTGACTTCTCTTTCACTTTTCACTTTCATACATTGGAGAGGGAAGTGGCAACCCATTCCAGTATTCTTACCTTGAGAATCCCAGGGATGGGGGAGCCTGGTGGGCTGCCATCCATCTATGGGGTCACACAGAGTCGGACATGACTGAAGTGACTTAGTAGTAGTAGTATATAAAATATATTTTAAAAGCCATTGTAATAAATGTTCATTCGGGCTCTTTCAGTTAATGTATTTAGACTGGATTCAATCATCAAAGCATTAATGCATTTGTAGCCAGAAAAGTCTCTGAAGATAATCTATTTGAGTATTTTTTTAATCCTTTTTATCTCATACTATTTTTGTACTAAACTACTTCTCTGATGGCTCAGATGGTAAAGAATCTGCCCGCAATGCAGAAGACCCAAGTTCAATCCTTGGGTCCAGATGATCCCCTGAAGAAGGAATTGGCAACCCACTCCAGTATTCTTGCCTGGAAAATCCATCCCATGGACAGAGGAGCCTGGTGGGCTACAGTCCATAGGATCACAGAGAGTCAGACATGACTGAGCAACTACACTATGATAGGGAAAGACTTGTGATTTATTCATAGCCCACTGTTATTTTAAAACCAATTTAAAAAACAAAGCACCCTGTAAACTGGATTATATGTTGCACAAATAATGCGCCTATAGTTGTGAGACTATTTTATCCATGAAAAGAGCAGTTTTCTTTCTAAAGAAAGTGCAACCAATCTTTTCTCTTAGTTCAAAGGAATATTATACAGGTAGCAGTGTCCTGAAAAATAATTGGCTCTTTCATATGCTGAGGATTTGATTCTATATGCTTTCTGTCTCATGAGGGAAATAAAAAAGCACTAATTTTCATTCAGAGTAGAGAAAATCTACAAGATATGATAGAAGGATTTTTTAAAAGAGAATAATCATAGACCTAAATTCATTGACAAAGGTAGATTTTCCTCTGGATAAGCAGTGAGAGGGTCCACTGATGTTACCAACCTAATTCCTTGTGAGACAAGTGAATTAGTCATTAAAAAATAATGTCATTATTATATTTTGAGACATGATGAAAGGCTGAATTTATGATGCTTGATGCCTGATGTCAGAAATGGTATTTATTTTCATATAATATCTGTAGCATAGGTGACTGGTAACTACCAAAAAGGAAAAATTCCATGTGATTTTTTTTTTCCCTTGGGGAACATGAAAAAGATGAGAGGCAAACAAATTATATTTGTAGTATGAGAATGAACTATTTTATCTCATTTAAAAAAATATACAACTTTCAAACAGCTTCCAAATTGGGATACTGCATCATTAAGCATTTGACATTTGTCCAGTTAAAACTATTGACTCATGCTTTCATTGCTTCCCCCTCAAATTACTACAGTGCCACAGCTGATCTGACTATATTTTCCATTTCTTATAAATAGCCACAAGAAAAGTATTAATTATCCTTGTACGATTTAATGCACCAACTGCCTTAACCTTTCAGGTTTTCTTAAACGCCAGCATAACAAGGCATATCCATGGCAGCAAATGTGATTTATGACAGGAATCTTTAATTTCTGTTTTTAAATATGTTACCCACCGATCTGCATACATTTAAATTCGCCTGCAACACTTTTCTCTGTCTTGAGGCTGTTGTTTAATATTCAAGGATGATTTTTGTCCACATACATTTTGGTCTATGTCACCTCAGATTAAATTATTACTGTTTGCAGCCTTTTCGGAGCAGGCCTCGGGCCCTTATTTACAAGAATCAATGAAACAGTAATGAAAATCCATTTTTCATACTATCAGCCCTGGCCTGCTTTTATTTAGTTAGCTGTGTCTAAGCAAGCAATTCATTTTGTGCAAATGTCATGTAGAGAAAAAAGGATGAGCCATGAAAGGGTTAATCATGAAATAAGACCTGAGCTTTCCCCCATATAAAAAGCATCCGTAATGTTAAAATTAAAAAAAAAAAACCCTCTTAATATATGCAAAGTAATGTATATTGACACATAAGCAAGGCTTTTCATGATGAATATTGAAATATATATGCAAAGCACAGGAAATGTGTAACATGTTATAGATCTTTCAGTGTACATTTAGAGGAAATGAACCATTTATATTCTACAATTTAGTGAATACCTACTGTTTATTGGTACAGAGCACATAGGAGTATATTTGTCTTAGTAATTTATTTAGGTAAATATATTTATTCTTCTAGGGGTTCTTGTGCTTTTCTTGGTTCTATAGTACTAGACATAAATATTTAACAATGCATTGTCTCAAATGTTATTCATGTAATTTATCAGAGAAAACAGTGGAGTTGTAATAACTTTTAAGCCTGCACCTTCTCTTAAACCTGAGATTGATTTAGAATGCAGGCAACTGAGCTGGGTTTTCTTCACACAGCTGAGAATTATTTACTGGTTCTAACCCAAGGAAGTAAAATGGTCCTGCTACCAAAAGAACAAGGTTCAGTTAGCCATTTTTGAATCAGCTTTCTTAAGCGAATACTTTGGCTATAAAAGAGAAGAGGTTAGTGAGAGAAGAAAACATTTAATTAATATGAATATATTTCCCTGTATTTGCTGACCTACCCATTTTACTTTATGCATATATGTATACACAGAAATATACATATATATTACCCCGTATGAGTATTACTCTTGGGAATGTCTTCTAAATTTTAATGCACTTGGCTATGAGGATGTCAGTTCAAATTATAGCTAGGGTCTTATAAAAATGACTGTCCACTTTTTCATATCACAAAAGAAATAAATAGAGAGTGAAAGCAATTGGAATCTTCATCTATGCTGTAGACTTTTTCAGAAATGAATTTTAAAGACTCAAAAACCTGCATTTTTCTATCTGTACATTTTTCTATTATATTTGGTTTTGAAAAAATCTGTTTCCTGAATTTGGTGACAGAATTTCTAATACTGATAGAACGTGCAGAGTTGAAAACTAGCTGATTTGCTAGTTTTAATTATTTTTTAAAAGCTGAAAGTGATTTCCTATCAAGCCAAAGAAGAAAATTCCTTTATTATAGTCCTGAAACTGCATCTGAATAGTGGATTCAATACTGCCATTGCTCACGTAGATCAAGGCAAGTCCTGGTAATTGAACAGGTCACTATAAGGCAATCAAACATGATGCCTAAACATTTAATCAACTTCAGTTACCAAAGTGCGCTTACCTCCTAAGGTGCTGTATCTACCATAGTGTACACACACAGTAATTTTTATAATTCAGTTTTAAAGGCTCACATATTGATATTTTAAAGCATAGGAAGAGGGTAGCAATGTGAATTATCAAAGTCTGAATTAATCTGGAAAATTGATTATCAAAATCTGATATTGTTGAATGTTGTTGGATCAAATTCAACAAGAAAATTGATTGACTGGCAAGTAAGTGTTAGAAATTAAGTTACTCTTTTCTCACATATTTTCATATAGAATCAGTCCATCATTGGCCTACCTTCATACCAGAATTTATAAAAGGTGATGAGGAATAAAAGACTTCTTGCCAGACATATATGAAAAATAAAGGTACCATGATTTTCAAAACTACTCTTAATTTCTCAAAATGTTCAAGATAAGGGAAAAAACATAAAGTGTTACTTTTAGAGTTTGCAAGAAAGCATTTGGGTTCCATTTATTCCAGCAATCCACACTGCCGGTCATTAACTCCATCAAGTTGTGGCCTGTACAATTGAATCGATTTCATTTATCTTAAGATGTAAACTTTCTCACTCAGATCTTTTTCAATCACATATAACTGCATTACAAAAATCCAACCTTCACAGTGCAAACAGGTAAAGATATCTTCAAACCAGTCCCTGAATTTCAAACTCCTGTTTACAAAGGGCCAGTAAATCTAAGACCTATGTTCCATGCTTTCCATTCAGAGTACCTGATGAGATATGATTCATTCATTTTGCGATTTACATTACAACTATAAAAAATTGCTAAAAACTTGAGGAGAATGCCAATGTCATATACTAAATTTGAAAAGGAAAGAAATATGCTATTAGTCTGCTGCTGCTGCTGCTGCTGCTAAGTCGTTTCAGTCGTGTCCGACTCTGTGCGACCCCACAGATGGCAGCCCACTGGGCTCCGCCATCCCTGGGATTCTCCAGGCAAGAACACTGGAGTGGGTTGCCATTTCCTTCTCCAATGCATG
The DNA here is from genome assembly GCA_006410635.1 of Cephalophus harveyi. NCBI lineage: Eukaryota > Metazoa > Chordata > Mammalia > Artiodactyla > Bovidae > Cephalophus > Cephalophus harveyi. The sequence continues at coordinate 515,841 of SJYT01075878.1, forward strand.
AAAGTGAAAAGTCAAAGTGAAGTCGCTCAGTCGTGTCTGACTCAGCGACCCCATGGACTGCAGCCTACCAGGCTCCTCCATCCATGGGATTTTCCAGGCAAGAGTACTGGAGTGGGGTGCCATTGCCTTCTCCAGCTATTAGTCTACTCAACTGTATATCTACCTACAATATACAACAGACAAGGTATTATAGTAAAAGTTTGGAAAAATTTAACATTTGATTTCTCAGTTGAATAGGATTTAAGATGACTCTTTTTAAAGAATCTTTCTATGCTTTTCATATTCTAAAAATTATGGAGTGATTAGGCATTAGATGATATTTCTATAACAGGAAGCATACTTTTTAAAAGAAACACAGAGGAAGGAATCCCCTATTAGAAGGAGAAGGAAACCCAAGAGGGCTCAGAATCAAGAGCACCACTCACCAGAACAGAGAATGATCTTTCCTTCTCTTTCTTTTCAATGGAAATTACCCCTGTAAGATATTCATCTGAATTTAGAAATTCTATCTTTTAAAATTCCTCTGAGCGGATTTAGAAGAGACAGTAATAATTAGATTATAAATATTGCTTCTTCCCTAAGACCTAGTTTAGATCAACTGCATGAACAAATGGGTAGATTGACGGTGAGGTGTAACAAGGTGGAAAGGAGCCTGGCCCTGTTAAGGGTAGACTGCCACAGTGTGGGGCCACACTGGAGTGCGATCTGGGATGGAATGAAGAGGCTTCAGGCCTGACATCACTTCCCCACTGTGCAAAAATCTCTGAATCCCTCTCTTCTATTTCCACATCTGTAAAATGGTGATCATTTTAGTATCGACATCACAGAGTTGTGGTTATAATGAAATAACAAAATACCCATAAAGCATTTATAATTACTCTTGACACATAGTGAGAGCTTAAAAAATGTTAACTATGGAAAATATATTTAAGTGTTTAAGAATCTGTAGATTGGGTTGTTTTAAACTGGAGATAGATGCAGAAAGGAAGATTTAAAGTTTGTAATTAAAAAAATGATTATTTCAAAAACATATTAAAATAGTTTTGAATCCAAGAAAAAAGGAAGGATGAGGGAGTAATTATCTTCATTATCCTCCTCATTCTCCTCTTTCCTGAAGTAGCAGGGTCCCTGCTGTCAAGAACCAAGGCTAGTGTAATTGGCATTGATTAAATAGTACGATTTGTATATGGGCTAGCCTGGGAACCTAACAATTATATTCTATAGAAAAATATGTTTCTAGTTACAAATAGCCAATCTAGAAATGAACACTTTGAATATACTCATTTGTAAATTGACCTTCATATTTCATTATATCTTATTTGCCATTTACTTAACAAGTACATTTTAAAATAGCATTAGATTAGAGAGTCAATAAGAAATAAGAAAACAGGAACCAGAAAATAGACTGTAAAAATTTTTTTCAAGTAAATTAAATGTTGGTTAACAAATACTTTCAATGAGCAAAGAACAGAGTTTTTTTTTTTTTTCAATCCTAGCTTAGCATTTAGAAAATTAACTAAACTTATGAATATCTACTATTGCACTCTCCACATCTCATATAAACTGAAACTGAGAAAGTACAGTAAAAAGGAGTAAGAAACAGCTATCTACTAGGGTACCTGACTGTGAATCAGTTATGTAATTAGACAAAAAGTAGACAAAGCATTACAGTGGACATATATTTAGTAACTAAATAGAGGTGAAAAACAGAAAAGTGTAGGCATCTTTATTTTTACAAATACCCTATCATAGCACAAAATATTACAAATATGGACAACAAAAGTAGCTATTCTCCTTAGAGAACCAGAAAAAGAATCAATTCATCTTGAGTACATTCATATTCCATCAATGATTTATGACCGTTTAGAAGAAAAAGAAAATATCAATTTCTAAATTTATATTTAATATTTACAAATATGTAAATGAGACTGTCTCAGAAATGTGTAGCAGATGTCCCTATCTTCTTGGTGCTGATGGACTGCCTAGGTATTACTTTAAAATGATAGATTGGCAATGAGAATATTATTTTCTACTCTGTTTCATCATATTCATTTGGAAGCATTAATTCTTTTAAAGAAGATTATACATGCAATCCAATCTTGACAGCCTGCCTCTATGTAATGGGATGTTCTATTTAAATGTGAGGACATATTGATCTCATTCTGAAGTATCTATCTAGTATCTATCAAGAGGATAAAGTTTGAACATTTTCCATGATAAATTATTTTTATTCTTCATATATAAGTTAAAAAATGGAAAACATTTCTTTAATATTCATTCAAGTAAGAGTACATTAAACATGGAAAGAGTGGAATATTTTAACAAAATAAAAATTGACCATAACCAGTAGCTGAAATCGAGAAGAACTCTCATTATGGGGAGGGTATGTGTGTGCATACAATATATTATGTATTTCAAACCAAAAACTAAGAAAAATTTAGAGTGCTGTCTAAAGCATAAATAATATTGAATAACAAATGTTGTTTATTTAAATATTATACATTAAAGTGTTTTAGCCTAGTAGAAATCTCCTAGTAAAATTTGGATTACATTTTGCATATGAATATCAAGTGCAATAGCTGGTAATCACAACATACTATATTTGACTAATTGAAAATATTTTCATTTAAAACAAAAATAATGACTAATATATACAGATTTTTTTCTATATTTAATAGAAACGAATTCAAATAAAATTTTGAGCTGTAATGATACATTACGAATGGATATCAAAAACAATTTTTTAATATTTATTAGCAAAATTCTGTTCAGACTACAAAATGGTAGCATTAAAAAGTAATAATGCTTTCTTAAAAGTATAAAGCTCTTATATTAATTAGCATCCAGATATTGTGTTAGTGAAAATTCCATGAAATCTGAGAAAAAATACCTGTACCTTAGACGGCCTAGAATATGAATCTGAGATATCTAACTGTCAATACAATGGATATTGAATGTTTGTGTTCATATGAGATACTTTTAGAGGTTTCATTAAAATCCCTAATATAAACAGTTATCATTGACATGTAAAAGCTATATGCTATATGTGTGTGATATAGAGAGATTATACAGCTAAGATTGATGATTATTAGTAAAAATTTTAAATTAGAATGCCATTATTCAAAGTACTGGGACTACAATGGATTTAGTGCCAGCACACTAAAAGGTGAAAAGAAAATGCTCTCTTAGAAATAAATGTATATCTATTTAATATTCACAAGATGCTAAATGATTTCCTAAAAGATGTTTCCACTCATTTTTATATTAGTTTCCATTATATATGAAATAAATTGCCTCTTCCTGACAAACTTGTGACTTTCTGCATGTGAGATATTTTTCTCAAGAGGCATTCACTGTATTATTCTTCCAAGAAAAAGGGTTAGTCTTTTTATTAATTACTGTCTAACTGGAACCCAAAAGTCAAAGGGATCTAATTACTAAATAACAGAAATTAGAAACAGGATAAATTTTCACTTATCTGGCTTAACAATGATGAACAGAGAGTTCAAAACATACTCACACAATAGTCATTTCTATTTGTATTTGGAATGCATTATTAAAATCAATTTATATCACGTAGCTAATGGCTGAAGGAGTTGGCCCAAATCCATTCTGAATGATAGTAAGAAATCAGCCTGGGAGTCAATTTGCAGAATATTCTCTCTTATTCAAATGAATGTTTTTGTAGAAAGGTTAAAAGCTGCAAAATGTTCTTGATGATGGATCTAAATGATCAAAAAGTCAAAATAAATTTGGAGCCTCCTCTTTAAGGATCCATGAAAAACAATCTGGAAATAAGTAAAAAGGACTTTTTTTTTGCCCAAATAGTGACAATATAGATGTTTTAAAAACAATGTGTTAAAATTGTATATCCATTAATTGCATCATATGTCATCTTTTTTCTGTATTTTGTAAACAAAATTGTTAAGAGAGTGATCTCAAATCCACTCTGAGCCCATCTATACTGCATTGCCTACAAATCTTGGTTGCTTCTTCTTACTATATATTCATCTTAAGTCACTGCTGGTTTCTAGAATTCCCAGATTCATAGTATTTTTCGGTCATGGCAGTCTTTGCTATGCTGATCTTAGCAGAAACACCTGCGGGTAAGCCCACTCTTCTTGTATTGATTCCTTCTTTCATTTTAGCCAGTAGTATAAGACTGGAAAAATACTTTATTTGACAACTAACTAGGAGAAAGTAGAGGAAATGAAAATATTGAGATCTTATTAGATTCAAGGAATAAGTTAAATATATCTCTGTCTCTCTCTTTCTCTCTGTCACACACATACACTCAAAAACAGGTGGTTCAGATGGTAGCTGTATTGCATACGTTCTGCCATTCCAGATCTATGCTCTACATGTCTGCATCCCATTCTGCTTTGTGCTCTGGGAAACTGGGTTATTGGAATGGTCTCTACAAGATCCTTTTCTGTTTAACTTCTGGTGCAGTTTAGCCAATGAGAAATAGAGCAATGCCTTTGGAAACTGGAAGATAATGAAGACAAATATTCCACTGGCTCCCACTATAGGTCATCCGTTTCCCAAAGGTCATGGGTCTTAAGTGGCCCACTCCACTTAATACCCTTCACAATCCTATCACTTGACCCTTCAACTTATGGGGTGGTAATACCTTTTGTTCTTATCTTGGATAAATGTCTCATCTGTTTGTTTTCTTTTTCCCTTAGTCCCCACCCACTGCTTTAAAAATAATAATTTTATTAAACGTGACTCAATTGCAAACCAGGAACTTGACTGAGTAGTCTGTTTATTCAGTTCGGTTCAATTCAGTCACACAGTTGTGTCCTACTCTTTGTGACCCTATGGGCTGCAGCATGCCAGGCTTCCCTGGCCATCACCAACTCCTGGAGTTTACTCAAACTCATGTCCATTGAGTCAGCAGTGCCATCCAAGCATCTCATCCTCTGTGGTCCCCTTTTCCTCCTGCCTTCAATCTTTCCCAGCATCAGGGTCTTTTCAAATAAGTCAGTTCTTCGCACCAGGTGGCCAAAGTATTGGATTTTCAGCTTCAACATCAGTCCTCCAATGAATATTCAGGACTGATTTGCTTTAGAATGGACTGGCTGGATCTCCTTGCAGTACAAAGGACTCTCAAGAGTCTTCTCCAACACCACAATTCAAAAACATCAATTCTTTGGCGTTCATCTTTCTTTATAATCCAACTCTCATATCCATACATGACTACTGGAAAAAACATAGCTTTGACTAGACAGACCTTTGTTGGCAAAGTAATGTCTCTGCTTTTTAATATGCTATCTAGGTTGGTCATAACTTTTCTTCCAAGGAGAAAGAAACAAAGCTTCCAAGGAGAAAGAAACAAGTCTGTTTATTAGCAGACCCCTAGTCCTGATCTTGTTTTCCTTCTGGAGCCTTACCTTATTTTTATCTCTCCTGAGGGAGTGCCCCTTTCAGTTTTCCTTAGACAAATAACAATACACTGCTCTCAAGATTGGTGTTCCATCCTTGAAACACCATAGAATCTGGCCCCCTCATATGCCATGGTAATATGCAGTACACAGTAATTCTCTGTAGTATATTTGTGAATGCTTGATTTATTTAGTTCAGAATATGGTCCCCCTTCATATTTGCTAACTTCGAGATTCTTAAGAGGAGTTTTTCAGACCAAACACATACATTCCCCCAAGGGCAAAAAATGCTTATCCAAGATAAGAAAATAAAAATGTTTGTTCAGTTCAGTTCAGTCGCTCAGTCGTGTCCGACTCTTTGCGACCCCATGAATCGCAGCACGCCAGGCTTCCCTGTCCATCACCATCTCCTGGAGTTCACTCAGACTCATGTCCATCGAGTCCGTGATGCCATCCAGCCATCTCATCCTCGGTCGTCCCCTTCTCCTCCTGCCCCCAATCCCCCCAGCATCAGAGTCTTTTCCAATGAGTCAACTCTTCGCATGAGGTGGCCAAAGTATTGGAGTTTCAGCTTTAGCATCATTCCTTCCAGAGAAATCCCAGGGTTGGTCTCCTTCAGAATGGACTGGTTGGATCTCCTTGCAGTCCAAGGGACTCTCAAGAGTCTTCTCCAACACCACAGTTCAAAAGCATCAATTCTTCGGCGCTCAGCCTTCTTCACAGTCCAACTCTCACATCCATACATGACCACAGGAAAAACCATAGCCTTGACTAGACGGACCTTAGTCAGCAAAGTAATGTCTCTGCTTTTGAAAATGCTATCTAGGTTGGACATAACTTTTCTTCCAAGGAGTAAGCATCTTTTAATTTCATGGCTGCAGTCACCATCTGCAGTGATTTTGGAGCCCAAAAAAATTTCAAGAATTTCTTAAAGGCAAGATACTGATAACACTATTAGTCATGTATGGATGTGAGTAGACCATAAAGATGGCTGAGTGCCAAAAATCTGATGCTTTCCAATGGTGGTGCTGGAGAAAATTCTTGAGAGTCCCTTGGACAGTGAGAAGATCAAACCAGTCAATCCTAAAAGACATCAACCCTGAATATTCATTGGAAGGACTGATGCTGAAGCCCCAATACTTTGGCCACATGATGTGAAGAGCCAGCTTGTTGGAAAAGACCCTGATGATGGGAAAGATAGAGGGCAGGAAGAGAAGGGGACAACAGAGGATGAGATGATTGGATGGCATCACCGAGTCAATGGTTGAGTTTGCACAAACTCTGGTAGATGGTGAATGACAAGCAAGCCTGGTGTGCTGCAGTTCATGGGGTCGCAAAGAGTCAGACACAACTGAGTGACTAAACAACAACAAAAACTTGTCTTTCAGAGTATGGCTCTATACTCTTTCCAGAATATTGTTAGCTCTCCTTTTCTGGTCTTCCAGTTTCCAAGCAGGACCCAAGAACCTACTATAAATGTAAAATGGGGTTCATAACAGCCCTTTCCTAAACAAAATAATGTCCATCCTTGATAAAATTGTTTTCTTCTCCCTGAGCAAAAGCAAATTAGAATAAATGGGCATCCATGTGTATGAGAAAAATGAACCTAGACACAGACTTTATACCCCTCACAAAAACTAACTCAAAATGGATCATAGGCACAAACATAAAATGCAAAAATATAAGATCATAGGAAGACAATATATAGAAATCCATTTAAATTTAGGTATGAGAATGACTTTTAGATCCAATACCAAAAGTAGCATCCGTGAAAGAAAGCATTGATTTAAAGACTGAAAACATACTTCATCCAAATTAAAACCTTCTCTGAAAAAAAAAGAAAAAAAAAAACAAAAAACACTGACAAGAAAATAAGACAAGCCACAAATGGATAGAAAAAATCTTTGAAAAACATATCTGATTAAAAAAAAGAAAAGTGTTGTCCAAATGTACAAAGAAATCTTAAAACTCAACAATAAGAGAACAAAACCTGATTAAAAATGAGGAAAGGCAAATAAGCATATTAGTAGATGTGCAACATCATATGTCATTAGGTAGGCAAATGCAAATTAAAACAGGTTGGTATCATTTCATACCTATTAGACTGGCCAAAATCCAAAACACTGATAGCACCAAATGCTGACAAGAAAGTAGAACAACAGAAAACCACGTTTATTGTTAGTGGAAGCACAAAATGATAGAATTATGTTATAAGAGGGTTTAGCAGTTTCCTACAAAACAACATATTCTTACCATACAATCTAGCAATTGTACTTCTTGGTATTTACCCAAATGAGCTGAAAACTTATGTCCACACAAAAGACTGCACACGAGCATTTATAGCAGCTTTACTTTTAACTGCCAAAACTTGGAAGCAACCAAGTTGTCCTTCAGTAGGTACGTGAATAAATAAACTGTGGTACATCCAGACAGTGGGATATTATTCAGTGCTAAAAAGAAATAAGCTATGGAACTATGAAAAGACATGGAAAAACTTTTTTTAAAACAAATATTTAAATGCAAGAAGCCAATCTTAGAAGGCCAAATATTGTACAATTCCACCTATATGAAGTTCTGGAGAAGATAACACTAGGAGACAGTGGAAAAGCCTGTGGTTTCCAGGGGTTAGAGGAGATGGAGTGATGAATAGGTGCAACACAGAAGCTATTTAAGTCAGTGAAACTATTTTTATGATACTATAACTTTGGCTACACGTCATTAAACATTTTTCAAATCCAGCAGAGTGTACAATACCAAGAATGAACCATAATATAATGAATTTAACATTGTAATGATATATAAATGGAGAGTCACCAATTGTAACAAATTTACCCTTATGGTGTTAGGGTAAATAGCTGATAGTTGGAGAGCCTGTGTGTGTGGTGGGGCCAGAAGTATATGGGAAATATCTACCTTCATCTCCGTTTTGCTATGAACTGAAAACTTGGGAAAAATTAAGTCTATCTCAACAAAAAAGTATATTTGTAGGCAGAGTTTTCCTTTATTCAAGCCAAAACACAATAAGTACTGGGAGACTCACAGAAGTTATACTCTCCTTTGCATAGAGATTGCTTCTCCTCCCCCTATTATCACTACATCATTCTCTTATTCAAGAGTTGAACATTCTAGATTTGTTATTTCTTTTAACTCAACTGATAGGTAGAATAATTTCAAGTAATTCATGTTTTATCCAGTAATTCATTGGGCCATAGTCTTTAAGTGAATGTAGAAGTGTTAGCTTCTCAGTCATAACAGACTCTTTGTGACCCCATGAACTGTAGCCCACCAGGCTCCTCTGTCCATGGAATTCTCCAGGCAAGAATACTGGAGTTGATAGCCACTTCTTTCTCCAGGGGAATCTTCTTAACCCAGGCAAAGATGCTGGTAAATAATTTTACCATTGTTTTACTGCTGAAGGAACCATGGCAACAACAACAAAAATCTTTAAACTTGTATTGTTTAAAACAGAAAATTATAACTGGAAAACAGGTGAGTCCTTAGAATTCCATGTATTTCAAAATATGTGAAAAAAGTCATATCATTTTACTGAACCAAGTCATCCTTTCAGTTTCATTAAATAACATATGGACACTGGCTATACTTCATTGATTCTCTCCTTTAAACTATTAACTTGAATAATCGGATCAATGTTTGTCTTTTTAGAGGTTTCTACATTGATTTCCCTTGCTGCAAATTTTTTACAATTTCAAAATATTTTATTTTGTTTCATCTTCAAACCAGTTAAGTAGAAATGACTATTGTTTTCTTATCACCTAGCATTAGTCATAATGATCTGTTGATTCATCTAAGAGTGACTCTCAACTCTTTCCCTTCTAGTTTCTCTTTGTTAATCAGTTTTCCTGCCCTAGTCTCTTCTATCTGATACTAAATTTACCTCTGAAATTATAAATCTCTCTGTGTGTATGTGTGATTTCTATGTTAAAAGCAGGCAAAGGAAAAACTGATAACTCATTTTCCACAAGAAAAAAATCCAAAATCTTCAGCATGTTTTTTCAGGAACTTCAAAGTTCAGTCTTAACTTTCTAGTCACACTTCCCAGTATTACCTCATTGCTTAACCAAGAAGTTATTTTTTTAATTTCTCAAACCACAGCCTTAATAAGCTACATGTTTCATGATTCCGCATCTTAAATATACTCCCCTTTTTGCTAAAATCCCCTTACTCTTCCTCTTGGCAAAAGTATATTTATCATTTAAATCCTATCTAATATCATTTGATCTGTGAAGTCTTCCCAACTTTGACATCCCTGGAGAAAACTGGTAGCTACAACTCTCCAAAGTTTTTATACATACCTATCAAATTTAAATCTATCTACATCACTAGACTGAAATTTCCTGAAAAATATTCATTTATGCAAAGCACATGGTAGAATCATAATAAATACTCTCTGAAAGAATGAAGGGATAAATGAATGGTTCTCCATCTTTCAAACTGAAGCTTAGAGAGGATAAGTGACTGGATAACATAGCGAGAAAATGAATTAGTCAGGAAGATGACATGGTTCTTTCAGGATTCCGCTATTCTTTCTACAGAAATCACCCAGGAAACTTTTTCAAAATATAGATGCCATGCCTTAGGTCAGATCCAATATCAGAGTCTCTGAGCAGTGCACCAGGATGTGCACATTTCTAAGGATGTATAAGTGAATAGTGTCAGCAGGGAATTTTGAGAATGAATTTTAATTGTGCCACATCACACCCACACCTCATCACACCCATACCTGTGTGCAGAAACACAATTGATGGCACCACAGACACTGAAACATTGTGCCAGTGTTCTTAGAATTCCAGACTCTGGTTTAGGAAGAGGAGAGTGAAGGAAGTGGGGCTAGAGTGGGGAGATAAGGAAAGAAGACAAGAAGCATTAACAGTAACCACCCAGCTTGCCAGGGGAAAGCGGTGTACGGCCATTCAGCCTTTCCAAGGGATTTAGGGTAAGGCGCATGTGGCTTTCTCACGGTAGGGACTGCTGGGTCATATACTAGATTTATTCCTAGTTTTTTGACATATACACACTATCATGGGTAAAATAGATAGTGGGAAGTTGCTAAATACCACAGGGATCCCAGCCTGGTACTCTGTGATGACCTAGAGAGGTGGACTGGCGGGAAGGGAGAGAAGCTCAGGAGGGAAGGGATATATAAACAAATCTATAATTATGATTGATAATTATAGATTGTTGTTGTGTGGCAGAAACCAACACAAAATTGTAAAGCAATTTTCCACCCATTAAATAATAAAAAGGAAGAAAAAAAGAAGAGAGACACAGAGTATAAGCCAGCCTACTGTAGAGTTGCTGATATCAGGATAAAGATATATCAAGACAAAAATTTGCTCAGAGATTTAAAAAAAATGGCTGCCACTTATTCAAACTGAGATCATTTTTCCACTCCGTCAACCAATCTATCACCTTTTTGAAAGGACATATAATTTGAATAAGTCAGGAGTGTAAAATGATTAAAAATGCACCTTCATTTTTAACTTTTGCCGCACATCCCTTGAGAATAACTTTCTGTGCCTTCAGAATAGTGGGAAAATTACATTTAGAAAGAAAGGGAAAAATTAATCTTCAAATATGTTTACTTTGCACTCTGTACAATAGGAATTTTTGATTCTTTTGCTTATGTTTTTATTTTGCTTGTAAGTTTTGCCACAAAATAATAATAAGACATTAGATAATTTCTTCGTGAGTCAACTTAAACAAAAAATCGCTGTTTATTGATCCTTGTTCTGCTGTTATGGATTGCTTGTGAAGTCCCTAGTATCCTAAGCCACAAACAGTTTTCTTTCCTCTCTTCTGTTTTCCACCTACTTACTGTTCCCTTTGCCCTGACCTACTCAGCACCACATTTGGGATGGCTGATACTGGCATGTCCTTTACATAAAGAGGTGGTGCTTTGCTTCTTGTTGGCCTGCAAGCACGATTATCTCTGTGATTTTCTGTTTGTTTTTTTCCCAGCTCCCCAGTTTTCTTCACCCTAGAGGAAACTTTTGGTAGTGAGCTAAGACCCCCAAATAGATTCAATAGCACTGTTGCATGATCTTGTCATTATCTCGGGGTTGTCTTTTCAGATGCTCTGTTTCATTTCTATGTTGTTGAGAAGTTTGAAAGCTCCTGAGTCTAATGAGCATTAAAATCCTCGGGAGTAACTCTTCTCTTCCCATCAGCTATTTCTGTGTTCTTGCAGAGTTCACTTCCCCTTTAATCTTGGGGCCTCATTAGTTACTTTTATACTTGGGTAAAGGGTTGAATTGTACAGAATGGAAGCTCACAATGAAAACACTGACATTTCCTCTGTCATTGTGACTGCATATGGTGGTTGCTGTTACTGACATTTGTCCAAAGATTTAGTATCAAAGATACACTTATTTTTCTTAGGAGTATCATACTGATCTTTTTTGTTCTGTAATTGCTCATGTAAAAGATTCAGGAGTCAGAAAGAACCTTGAATAATCACATTAAATGCTTGTGGGAATAATTAATGAAAGGCAACAATGTGTTTGCATATATGTTATACACAGAGTGAGAAGTAGAGACAGACACAGAGACAGAGAGGGAGAAAGAATGAGGGTCTTGGTTAGGGCAAGTCTCAAAGTCTATTTCATTTGTCCATTGAAGAAATAGTGCATTAGAATTTCAGCAATGTAAACAGAGCCTAATGTGAGACCTTTGGGAAGGATGCTTTAGAGGCACTAAAAGATTATCTTTGACATTGAAAATGTCTGGTCTCCAGTCCTTGCGTTTTAGACCGCCTGTCTTCAAAGGCGTCGCCTCTAGAAGGACTGACTGCAGTGATATGCTTATAGCTCCATTTGCAGACTTTCTTATAGGTTCATAAATGGAGACTAGAAGGAGGAGGGAGAGGAATAAAATTTAATAACTGAATAAAAATGTAAATAAAGATTTGCCTAAAATTACTTGTCCAAGAAATAATTCTCCCTCCCCCTTAAGCTAATACTTTGATAAGCTCAGTACAGTGATCCTGATTTGGAGCGTGACCTTTGAAAATGCTCTCCAGCTTGATTAAAGATGTATTAAATTTGTTTAAATAAACCTCGTTGTAATGGCACATCATTTGTAAGAAGCTATTAGGGGGCTGGAAACTGTGCTGCTGTATTTGCATGAAAATGTGCCCTGCTCGAATTGAGGATCTCTCCTGAATTAACTGCAAAGGGAAAGTGACACTTTCATAATTTTTTCTGACAAAGAAAAAAAAAAAAAGAGAAAGAAAGAAAGAAAAACTTTATGCAAATCTCTGCAAGAGAGGGAAGAACTGCATGTCAATTGCAGAGCCATCCATGTTGTCTGTGCTCTCTGTCCAACCAGATCCTTGATGTTCTCAAGATATTTGGTTAAATGCAATCAATAATATTTATCTGTCAATTACTTTGCTCCCAGAATGGCTTCATCTTTGAGTCTCTGTGTGTGGAAGCACATAAATTGTTTGAGAGTAACCAGATCCACAAGGATATTCAAAAGGAAGCTGTATTGAATTCCAGCATGACTGGAATTCTCTCCCTGGCTTCAGTGTTTCTGCCATCTTGGCAAAGGTAGTTTCTCCTACGTTGGTGGAGATGTTTAAGCACCTGAATGTCCTTGCCCTTCACTCCTACACAAATATATAATTGCCAGATGTACTGTAATTCCTGTCAGTAGGTCCCAAAGGAGATGTCACTCTGATAAAAAGAGTCTGTCCTTTGAATCAAGCATTAAATTGAAACCCTTCATGTGTTCTTGTAAGAGTCAGGGTTCTAGGTAAGGTACCTGTCAATTTTGCAAGAATTCTGACCTCCTTCTGGTCACCATTTCCTAGTGAATATTATCAGGTACAAAGATGCCCAATTTTAACCTAGCTTCTTCCTAATCAGCACTTTATTTCATTGTTGAAGATTTACAGTTTTATCTATAGCTGAAATTGCTACCATCTAACCTGTATATGGAGTCTGTTCACTGAGGTGCATCTGAGCAGTTCTCTATGACAAATGTGGAGGCAATAGGGAACTGCGAAGCAGCTCCCACAACCTTCAAGCAGCCACTCTGTTCCAGTCATTGTGCTGAGAGTTTTCACATTTTTTTATTCTTAAAATAGCTCCATGATCAGATAATATTCCCATAATTATAAGTTGACGGACCGAGGCTCAGTAACTGGCTTGTAATCACATAATTAGCAAGTGGTGAAGCTGGGTTTTCAGCATAAGTGTGTCTGACTCTAATGCCCACACCATTTTATTAAACTAACTTTGACTCAGATTTACCATCTGGAGATAAATTAAAGGACCCAGCTATGAAACATGACTGGTAATATTGATGACAGTCTCAGATTCAAAGACACATATGAGTATGTCCCCAAGAAGATAACCTATTCTTGTAGCAGGACAATTCTCTCCTGGCCAGGAATGTTTAGAGGGAAAAATTAGTTTGTTGCAAATTATTTAGAATTTCTCTTTCTCTCTCTCTTTGTCTCCTCCTCCTCTTCTTTTTTAAATTTTATTTATGGATGTGGCATAAATAGATTTTTGTAAAATAGTATTAGATAGCATATGTTCAACATTGAAACTTTTTTTTTTAATTTTTCTAATAAAAAGCCTTAATGTAATTTGAGATTCAGTATGGTGACCAAGTGGAGTTATAAGTTTGAATGTGACTTGTGACTTCTAAGTGATAATTTGTTTCTACTGACTTTTTTATGAATGCACGTCTAAAAAGTTTAGAGCAATGGAATGGTGTTTGGATTCAATACTGTACAGTATTCTTAAGTAACTACTTTGAAAAGAATAACACATAAGGAAAGGAAGAGAAGGTAATTCAGGCTTTACCAGAAAACTAGAAAATAAACAAACATTCTCTGATTGTATTTGAAAGGCAGTCAAAGCATGTTTGAGACAATTCCTCCATTTTATTGTTATTATTTTCCTACTAATGCCCAAATAAAATTTGAGAAGAGAACATTTTTGAGCTAGAAATTTTTTAGAACGCTGTGAGCTTAACCTTCTCACTGAATTAAAAAAATAAAAATAAGCAAATTGATTTTTTAAATGACTCTTAAGTTATGGGAAGGAAACTAATAATGGCAAAATGGTTAGTTAATGGCAGAGTTACATGTAGTTTTCCAATCTATTCTTCTGCTTGTTTTCTTTCTTCTACATAATTCAGTCTTATCTCATTTCTTAGACTTCTTCAATAAGAAAGCCTTTGGAGAATAGTGTCATGTCAATCTTATAACCTTTTTGGTATTCTTTAATATTTCAACAAAATTCTACTTTTAAATTTCTCTTTCAGATTTGATAAAGAAAAAGGTAGGTAAATCAGGAAGCAATAAAGCTATTATTTCTGCATAGGGTTCCAGTTAAATTTTTATCTTTGGTTCAAATGAGCTACTTTCTCCTTTTCACAATCTTTATCAACTGAAAGCTCAAAACTCCACCCCCATACTATTTTTTTAAAAACATTTTCAATAAGTGGCATTAAACATTAAACTAATGAAAGAAAACACTTCTTTCTTACCCAAGTGGTGTACAAGTACTACCTGTGTACCTCTGAGGTCGATGGAGGCCCACATAGGGGTACCTGCTATTTGCCAGATATCTGTGTATATGTTGCCTGTTTTTCTGTAAACAGAGCAAAAGAGACCTCTCTGAAACTTTTGCGTGGGGGCCCAGAATTTAATCTAATGCTCCTGCCTTCTAGTGCTTTTTTCCTCTTCATTTCCTTTTAGTTTTTAATTTACCATTCCCAGCTGAGATACTTGAGCTAGTGGAGTTATAAGTTTGAATGTGACTTGTGACTTCTAAGTGATAATTTGTTTCTACTGACTTTTTTATGAATGCATGTCTAAAAAGTTTAGAGCAATGGAATGGTGTTTGGATTCAATACTGTACAGTATTCTTAAGTAACTACTTTGAAAAGAATAACACATAAGGAAAGGAAGAGAAGGTAATTCAGGCTTTACCAGAAAACTAGAAAATAAACAAACATTCTCTGATTGTATTTGAAAGGCAGTCAAAGCATGTTTGAGACAATTCCTCCATTTTATTGTTATTATTTTCCTACTAATGCCCAAATAAAATTTGAGAAGAGAACATTTTTGAGCTAGAAATTTTTTAGAACGCTGTGAGCTTAACCTTCTCACTGAATTAAAAAAATAAAAATAAGCAAATTGATTTTTTAAATGACTCTTAAGTTATGGGAAGGAAACTAATAATGGCAAAATGGTTAGTTAATGGCAGAGTTACATGTAGTTTTCCAATCTATTCTTCTGCTTGTTTTCTTTCTTCTACATAATTCAGTCTTATCTCATTTCTTAGACTTCTTCAATAAGAAAGCCTTTGGAGAATAGTGTCATGTCAATCTTATAACCTTTTTGGTATTCTTTAATATTTCAACAAAATTCTACTTTTAAATTTCTCTTTCAGATTTGATAAAGAAAAAGGTAGGTAAATCAGGAAGCAATAAAGCTATTATTTCTGCATAGGGTTCCAGTTAAATTTTTATCTTTGGTTCAAATGAGCTACTTTCTCCTTTTCACAATCTTTATCAACTGAAAGCTCAAAACTCCACCCCCATACTATTTTTTTAAAAACATTTTCAATAAGTGGCATTAAACATTAAACTAATGAAAGAAAACACTTCTTTCTTACCCAAGTGGTGTACAAGTACTACCTGTGTACCTCTGAGGTCGATGGAGGCCCACATAGGGGTACCTGCTATTTGCCAGATATCTGTGTATATGTTGCCTGTTTTTCTGTAAACAGAGCAAAAGAGACCTCTCTGAAACTTTTGCGTGGGGGCCCAGAATTTAATCTAATGCTCCTGCCTTCTAGTGCTTTTTTCCTCTTCATTTCCTTTTAGTTTTTAATTTACCATTCCCAGCTGAGATACTTGAGCAGATAGAAGCAACCCAGCTCCAGGCTAATTGGTTCATCATGCACTTTATGATAATTTTCATTCTGGATTTTGATTAGGTCAGTATGGGGACTGCTTTGGTCAAAGCTTGTAATGATCTGCCTATTAACTCTGAAATAGGGTCTTTGACTGTACTCATCTTATTAGATATCTCAGCTGCCTTTAACTCTGCTAACCATGAAATATTACTGAACTGTCTTAATGTCCTCTGCTGGACTATAATATTTTCCATATTAGTTTTAGCCCTATTCAACTCAACTTGTTACTTTCATTGGAAGTTCTAAGTGGTGCTGATGGGCAGATGACAAGCTCTTTCCCCTTAAAATTCTTCTGTAGGATCAGCTCTTCATATATATCTAGTGCAGTGAAGCGTGTTCTACTCTTCTGAGTTAGCCACACGTAGTGGCATTTGCAGCTCCCCCACTTATTGGATTCTCATTGGCTAATTCACTCATCCTCTTTTTGCCTCTGCCTCTCCAGTGTGGTTCAGAAAATAGTTGATATAATACATCAGTAATGCATAGCACAGTGTTTTGCATATTGGAAAAGTTTAGGTAATGCTACTACTATTACTAATTTCAGGGTTTACCAAAGCAGATTTAAAGTATTGTATTTATGGAAATGTAGATTTACACAGACTGTCACATGGAGAATATAGAAAATATTCAGGATTCAAACTAGAATAATTTTGCTTCAGTTTTCTTGATTTTTAGACAGCAGTATTTAGGGAAGTAGAAGTATTTGGATGGCTGATTCAACTCTTACTTTCACTTTGTGTGTCTGACATTCTATTAGGTTTAGGTTAATTCTATCCTTGCCTTGTTTTAATCAATTTCTATGAAATAGCACTACATAGTGCTATTTGTTCACATTCTATTGATTCAGATTCCTCTACAATTTATTTGGTTCGCACTATATTGATTCAGATTCCTTTACATTTATTTGGTAGCAATTTTGAGTTCATTTTGGATTGTAAATTTAGTAATCTACATCCAGCATTTGTTTCCACTCCTAGTTCTTATTTTCTTTCTTTTGAGTATTCAGTTACTTTAGTCATTTGGAAACTTGTTTTTAAGTCTTGAAGTAATTCCATTTGTTATCTCTGATATTATTTCCCCTTTACCTTCTGCAATTTAATATTTAGACATGATTTAATTTTATTCTCAAAAGGTTAAGAACTGCTAGCAGAAGTTAGCAGTTTTAGAAGTTTTAGCAATTTAGAAGTTTAGAAGTTTTACATGACCAAAGTGAAATTTTGAAGTACAGTTCTCCAAGAAAACAAGAACCTACTATTTTCAGCTGCATATTGTCACAAGTAAAGAGTTGTTGTATTTAACATGTTTATTGTTTTTAATGGAAAACAAATTAAATTTTCAATCACAATTTATTGAGATTTAATAGTTATTTACCAAACTATAGTTCTATAGTTACTAGGCATTTTTATACAAAGGTTAAGCAGAAAAGAATTTGAAAGCAGTTATCAACCTGCAGCAGCATCCAAGCCATAAATTGTCAAACTGGATATTATTCTCTTTTTTTCCCCAAAGCCATTTACTTAAGAATATGTGATTTTGACTAATTTTGGTAATTCAGAAGGATCAAAGACTCAAATTGCCTACCTTATATTCCTACATACAGAGAACAGTTCCCTACTGAATTGTGGAGAGAAGTATTTTAGACTCTTTTAAAGAGAATTTTTCTAAAATTATCTTTGATTATTTATTTTTTAAATTTTACTTTCTTTTACTTTACAATACTGTATTCGTTTTGCCATAGATTCAGTTAGTTATAAAAGATAATTTGATGTTCTGATTTCAAGAGAACAGAAGAATATGAGAAATGAGTGCAGAGAGGCTGCTGTCTATGAGTCCTTCCTGCCCAACCCTGTTGTGGCTTCAGTATAAGGAAGACACTCAGGGCCACGTTAGGGGCTGCTGCTGCTACTGCTAAGTCGCTCCAGTCGTGTCCGACTCTGCGACCCCATAGACGGCAGCCCACCAGGCTCCCCCGTCCCTGGGATTCTCCAGGCAAGAATACTGGAGTGGGTTGCCATTTCCTTCTCCAGTGCATGAAGGAGAAAAGTGAAAGTGAAGCCACTCAGTCGTGTCCAACTCTTAGTGACCCCATGGACTGCAGCCTACCAGACTCCTCCGTCCATGGATTTTCCAGGCAAGAGTACTGGAGTGGGGTGCCATTGCCTTCTCCGATGTGAGGGGCAAGTTCTTATTAGTGAGGTCAACACATTTGAGGATGTTGTGCTTGGTGGGGTCAGCTTAGAAACTTGAGGTAATTGACTTCATTGGACTGGCTAACTCATCTTATCCAACTAGTATATAAATCAGACTCCAACTGTGTTCATTTACAACATGAGCTAATTCTTTTCCTAAGACTAGGACATTCATGTTTACTCCCAGGAACAGCCCTTTTATCAGAACAGTCAAGAAACCAAATTAGTAAAAGAAAGCTATTCTTGAGCCTAGAAAAAGGGGCACTGGGCAGGGGCGAGAGTTTTGTACCTCTCCTTAGAAGATTTCCTAGTAACTAAAAATGTACTTAATTGAAATATTTCTTAACTACTTCTGATCATGTCAGGTCACCTCTATACTCACAGAGTCTAAGATAAAAATCAATATAAAGGCTCAAAAAGAATATATCTAAATTTTTTTAAAAATTAAGTCTAGCTAAAAGCTGTTTAATAAAAATTTCCCCCATCTTTGTGAAATACACATTCATGAGGACAAAACTGATGCTTTTGAACTGCAGTGTTGGAGAAGACTTGAGAGTTCCTTGGACTGCAAGGAGATCCAACTAGTCCATCCTAAAGGAAATCAGTCCTGAATATTCATTGGAAGGACTGATGCTGAAGCTGAAGCTTCAATAGTTTGGCCACTTTATGCGAAGAACTGACTCACTGGAAAAGACCCTGATGCTGGGAAAGATTGAAGGCAGGAGGAGAAGGGGACAACAGAGGATGAGATGGTTAGTTGGCATCACCAACTTGATAGACATGAGTTTGAGCAAGCTCTAGGATTTAGTGATTGACAAGGAAGCCTGGCATGCTGCAGTCCATGGGGTCACAAAGAGTTGGGACACGACTGAGCAACTGACCAGAACTGAACTGAAGACAAAATTAGAAGTATTTTAAAGTTCTTTTTTTTAATGACTGAAAATAAGTGAAATATTAAAGGTAGAATTTAATTATTGCTTTGAATTTCTGGTTGTTCTGTGATAGTCTGGTATAAGTTTATTTGACTAATAAAATAAGGATATATGAATTAATATATTTTTATTTATTCAGTACCATTTATTTTTGTCTTAATTTTAGCTAAATATTACCATTGTCATGATTTTATATTATTTTAATTCTTAGGATAAAAAAATAAAATGCCATCCCATTCATTGAGTTCAGTTCAGTTGCTCAGTTGTGTCCAACTCTTTGTGACTCCATGAATCGCAGCACACCGGGACTCCCTGTCCATCACCAACTCCCGGAGTCCACCCAAACCCATGTCCATTGAGTCAGTAATGCCATCCAACCATCTCATCCTCTGTCATCCCCTTCTCCTCCTGCCCTCAATCCCTCCCAGCATCAGGGTCTTTTCCAGTGAGTCAGCTCACTGCATCAGGTGGCCAAAGTATTGGAGTTTCAGCTTCACCATCAGTCATTCCAGTGAACACCCAGGACTGGTCTTCTTTAGGATGGACTGTTGGATCTCCTTGCAGTCCAAGGGACTCTCAAGAGTCTTCTCCAACACCGCATTTCAAAAGCATCAATTCTTTGGTGCTCAGCTTTCATTACAGTCCAACTCTGACAGCCATACATGACCACTGGAAAAACCATAGCCTTGACTAGATGGACCTTTGTTGTCAAAGTAATGTCTCTGCTTTTTAATATGCTGTCTAGGTCCGTCATAGCATTTCTTGCAAGTAGCTAGCGTCTTTTAATTTCATGGCTGCAATCAACATCTGCAATGATTTTGGAGCCCAGGAAAATAAAGTCAGACACTGTTTCCACTATTTCCCCATCTATTTGCCATGAAGTGATGGGACCTGATGCCATGATCTTAGTTTTCTGAATGTCGAGCTTTAACCTAACTTTTTCACTCTCCTCTTTCACTTTTATCAAGAGACTCTTTAGTTCTTCACTCTCTGCCATAAGGGTGGTGTCATCTGCATATCTGAGGTTATTGATATTTCTCCCAGCAATCTTGATTCCAGCTTGTGCTTCCTCCAGCCCAGTGTTTCTCATGATATACTCTGCATATAAGTTAAATAAGCAGGGTGACAATATCCAGCATTGACATACTCCTTTTCCTATTTGGAACCAGTCTGTTGTTCCATGTCCAGTTCTAACTGTTGCTTCCTGACCTGCATATAGGTTTCTCAAGAGGCAGGCCAGGTGGTCTGATATTCTCATCTCTTTCAGAATTTTCCACAGTTTATTGTGATTCACACAAGGGCTTTGGCATAGTCAATAAAGCAGAAATAGATGTTTTTTCTGGAACTCTCTTGCTTTTTCCATGATCCGGTGGATGTTGGCAATTTGATTTCTGGTTACTCTGCCATTTTAAAAACCAGCTTGAACATTCACTGAGTACTGTTTATAGATAACTTTGTAACTCTTAGAAAGGAAATTTAAAAATTAAAAATTAGATTTTCCATATTTTCAAAAATATATTGTGAACTAGGCAAAATTATCTATTGAAATTAAATCAAATTTAAATTATAATTACTAAATATAAATTCAAGTATTTAAATAAAATGAAAAAATTTAGTTTAAATTTTGAAAGTTTTATTAAATCATATTAAACACTGTGCAAAAATAAAAGTATTAGAGTTCTGTTCTGTGCTCACCTGACCTAGAGCTGAAGAAGTTGTACTTCATTACATCTGGTGTGTGTACATGCACACTCAGTTGTGTCCTACTTTTTGCAGAGAGTCGGACACAACTGAGCTACCTCATGGACTGTAGACTGCCAGGCTCCTCTGTCCATGGAATTTTCCAGGCAAGAATGCTGGAGTGGGTTGCCATTTTCTGCTCCAGGGATCTTCCTGACTCAGGGATTGAACCCACATCTCTTGGGTCTCCTGCATGGCAGGCAGATTCTTTACCAGCTGAGCCATCAGGGAAGCTCATGTTATATCTAGACCTACATATAAAAAGATGTTGACTGTAAACTGTTTAACACTGAAAACTATCCCTCAACCATAGAGTAACTATTATAAATATTGTGCTAATTCATGAATCTCTTCTGAACCTCAACATGAAAAACAATCCCCCAAATGGATGTTTGATATTCCTGGGGAATGATGTTTTGCATAAAAAATATTGTATGCATGCACCCTGAGAGGAAGAATTTGACAAGTTAATTATGTCTTTTTCCTTACCAGGTGCCTCTCTGTTCATATTCTCCACTCTCTAAAGCACTGTCCACCTTTAGTATCAGCAGGAGCAAGCCCTTCACATCTATCTCTAAGACATTCAGATGCAATTTTCTTTTATTTCAAGGACATAAGGTAAAGATATGGAAAAACATTTCCTTGAGATCAGCATGGTGTGAGTCATCAAGTGGACCTTCAGAGTTATGGGCCATACTGTGCCTCTGTTGAGAGTCAGAAGTACTCATCTGTATTTGAACACATTTATTTGTTTTGTGTCTCTTGAATGTGAAGTTATCTAAAGTGTGGAGTTCCTCATGTCCAGGTCTAAGGCTATCACCTGCCTTTATGGACAACTTCTCCCATAATGGCTCTGCACTGTCTACTGGAAAAACATCTTTGGATGACACTCAAACCTAAGACTATTCCTCGTATGTTGTCTTCTTGTTTAGTTTCATTTATTATCACTCCCAGAACCTGCTTTGATTTCTCTTACTTATTTTCCTCTTTCTATTGTATTTCTTCTTTCTATAAGTGGTAGATTTAGGGCTTCTACACAAAGTCTAAATTCAAGGCCTGTGTTCTTCACCACCACACTCCACCATCCACTATCACTCAGTTCTTCATTCTGCTATTATCCCTCTATTGCTTTACATTCCTTCAATAGGAATGACTAAGAAGAACCACCTAAGAAGAAATGCCTATATATGATTATATGGCACCACCTATTGAATCTTACCTTAAATGCCTGCTAAAGTTAATTGTTTCTTCTCTTTTTCATGTTAGGGCTTATTTATCCCTAACTTACTTGTTCACTCTTTAAGGCAGAAATTATACCTTCTATTTCTTGATGTGCCCCTGATTGCTAAAGATAATGACTATGATACTGAATAATTATGATCTTAATAAATCCATTTTGCTTGAAGTCCCACCTATAATTGAGAAATGCTTTGTGTATAATGAGTCATGGTGTTGTTTGCTTTCCCTCTCCTATTAATTTGGTGAAATTTCCAGCTAGAACACCATGTCTGTGTAATTTATCATAGGTCCACCCCTCTTCTCCACTGGGGACACCTTCTCCTTGTTCTACATCTGTGTGTGCTTGGGGTAGACACCTGGTGGAAGGTCTGTTCACACCCATGCAGATGGGTGCCGGGAGCACACCGCCCCCTCTTGAAAACTGGCTTGCTACTGAGAGAAATACCTTATGTCCTCTGATCCAAAGCCATGCTGCATGTTTTCCTTACCAAGATTTAAAGAACATACTCTGTTCCCGTCCAAATGTGAAAAGTTTGGTTTCAAAATAAAATGTGTCACAATAGCAAAGAAACAAAAGTAGAGAGATATCTTATGTCATCAATTGACACATCTTAGTTTTATTGGTTATGTACATGGTGCAAACCCTTCGAAAATGCTCTTGAAAAAAAAGATTAACACTTTTAAAAGATGTTTGAGACTCTGCATCATTTAGGGAGAGATGTCAAGACATATTTTCTTTATACTGTCCAGTCTAGACATGATAGTTTAGCAACTATTCATCTTCACTTCTCATACATTTATAATTTCTCTTTTCTTCCACCAGGAAAGTTTTCTTATTCTTAACAAGTACTGATGACCCTGTAGATGGGACAATTACACAACCAGTTATTATGACTGTAAGGACATTACAATTTCTGTTGCAATTAACTTTTTCTACTGCTGCTGCTGCTGCTGCTAAGTCACTTCAGTCGTGTCCAACTCTTAGTGACCCCATGGACTGCAGCCTACCTGGCTCTGCCGACCATGGGATTTTCCAGGCAAGAGGACTGGAGAGGGGCGCCATTGCCTTCTTCATTTTCTACTAGAGTGCATCTCTTAATTCATTAACAAGCAAACAAACAAAATTGAGCATTAGCTATGAACCAGGGATTTTCGAGTGGTTATGCAAACAAACATCAGATAAACTCCTTACCATCCAGCAGAATTGATAGTATCTGTTAAAATGCAAATGTTATCTAAATAGACTAGTTCATCAAACCACTTAACTACAAATGGTTTGTCCAATTACTAGCCAGTCATCCAGCAGGACACTGATTTGGTAGAATGGAACTTGATACAGGTGAATGTCTGTGAGAGACAGCAGAGATGAAGAAGTCTGCACCGAGACTGATGCCTGAATGAAATTTTATAGATCACATGGGCTTGTGAAAGAGTCTAGGTAAATAAAAAATAAGTTTATAAATTTTAAAGGCACGCTTGTTGCAATTTGCATTTTATCTTATGGCTAACCCAGATTAATGCAGACAGCTAAACACTCATGGATGTAGTATTTTCCTCCCAGTAGGTAGATCTGGTCAGGATCCCTTTTTGGTCATATGATTCATATACACAAGAACATGGACTAAATAGTTTTTAAAACAAAAAACATTTTCCCAATCCTTTTCACAGGAGAAAAAAAAAAGGAAAATTATTAGTGTAACAAATTAGGGTAAAAGTGGTGGCTGCGAGTGGCCTATGGTATCTAGCCCCAGAGGCTTCAGCAGACCCTGTCCTACACAACTTCCTAGTATACTTCCATACATCTGCCTCTCACATGGGGCACATGAGTATCTTCAGGCACATTCATTAAGAAGTTTTCAGTAGAAGCTGAAATGGTCTTTATAGAGTAAGTCAATATCAACCCACTATGATTAGCTGAGGTGAGGTGAAGTCGCTCAGTCGTGTCCGACTCTTTGCGACCCCGTGGACTGTAACCTACTAGGCTTCTCCGCCCATGGGATTCTCCAGGCAAGAATACTGGAGTGGATTGCCATTTCCTTCTCCAGGGGATCTTCCCGACCCAGGGATCGAACCCGGGTCTCCCGCATCAGAGGCAGACGCTTTAACCTCTGAGCCACCAGGGAAAGAGTTACGTATATCTCTAATTAAAAAAAAATCACAATGACAAGTGTTTAACTTGTAGGATCAATTCAGCAAAGGTGTATCTTCTTTGACAAATAAAGACCTTGCCTCTTCCAGAATTTTTGAATACTCTATTTTTAAGACAATTGTAAAATATGGAATTTCCCTATTGTTTTGCTCTATAGTCCAGACAATGGGCTTCCCTGGTGGCTCAGACAGTAAAGAATTTGCCTGCAATACGAGAGACCCAGGCTCAATTCCTAGGTCTAGAAGATCTCCTGGAGAATGAAATAGCTACTCATTGCAGTCTTCTTGCCTGGGGAATTCCATGAACACGGGAGCCTGATGGGCCACGGTGTCACAAAGGGTCACACACAGCTGAGACAACTAACGCACAATCCAGGCAATAGAATATTCAAATTAAGACATTGAATAATATTTATAAAAAGTAAATAAATATCTTCTCCTTAATTTATTATAGAAAAGAATCAACCATGCAAGTTTTATATCATTTAGTGATGTTATATATGCATAGCATCATGGCATTTTGTGATGAAATCAGACCATGATATGATTTCATATTAAATTAGACATCAATTTGCAGCATTAAAATATAGGAAATGGAAAATACACACTCAGAGAGAAAGAATACATTATTTTTTATCACAGAAATTGTTATTTTGGGGGGGCAGGGACTGACCATTAGGGGGTAAAGAGGTTTAGTTATAGAAGCCATATCATTTATTAGCTTTACTAATAAAAACAATTCAAAATTAGTAAATATTAATATACACAATGAACACAACTTTACTCTTTTTTGTATTTTTCTTGACTCTCCATGTTTTCTATAGTAAAAACATACTACTTCTGCTGTTAGAGAAGATTACTTTGATTAGAAGATGACTGAAGAATGTGTCATTGGGAGGAACATGGTCAAGCCTTTCCAGTTTCCCCAAATGGTACACAACTGTGTCCAGGGAACCTGGAACGTACCATTTCATTGCTCCATGTAATTACCATGCAGCAAGAGATCCTTTAAATATAAATTCAATGCATATTTAGGAGCTGAGCACACTTAATTAAAAGTGCTACCAGTTATCTATTCTAATGAGCTGCTACTAAATTAGGGGAAAAAAAAAATCAGTGGATTATCTGTCCTTTACTTTGAAACCTTTAAATAACTTGGAGAAAGAGAAGTGGAAGTGGGACTTGAGAAACCATTGAGCAATATCACAGTTCTGAGTTTTGCCTCCTGTCTCAGCAAAGCTTTTCCTGTGATTTCATAGCATAGCATTTCACAGGCTTGATGTTTGCTCTGATGAAAACAGTATTGTTATCAAAGTGTGCCCACCCTTCTTCATTTAACATGTATTATTAGCATTTATTATTTGAGGATTTAGTTCACAGAGCATTTCTATTTTGCTTTGATTTTGTTTCAAATGTGCTTCTAGAGATAGATAATATTGACTTTATTGAATTTGTGATAGGTTGCCTTGAGATAGTCATGAGGTTGCAAATAAAGCAAATTTGGCTGTTATCAAACATAAGAAATAATTTTAAAAATAATACTGATTAATTAGAGTCCCTGCTGTCTTCGAGTGTTTTATTTTTTTCAACTCCTGTGATTACAAAAACCTGAGTTTACATTTAAAAAAATGAATGATTGTGACTTATTTCTTACAAATTTTTCTTAATGTTGAAATCTATATTTTGAAAGTTAAAATCACATGACTAAAATTATTACATGAAAATTGTCTATCATAGTCTGAAGAGAGCTCAGATTTTTACTAAATTTTTCATCAATGTCTTTTGCTGATGAATTATTCTTTCCTCAAATTGATAGACACCAGAGGTAAAATCTGAGAAAAGAAAATGTCCAGTCAAAAACCTCAGGAATTATTTTGACTGATGAGTTTGACATTTGTTTACAACTGCAGAATAAGACAAAGAAATATAAAAATATTATTGAGTGCACATTTAAAATATAAAAGCATGTCATGCTTGAATATTTTTTAGACATACAAATATAAGAATAACAATAAACCATAGACATAAGATTGTGGTTGGGAGAATAGTATGTACAGCAAACATATTCACTACAAAAGAATATAGTGAATTAGAGGCACTAATTCTCCTTCTTATTAATTAAAGTGAGATTGTAGTCAATTTGGTTCAGGTGATTGTGTCTTAGCTCAGGTTATAACAATAGAATACCATAGACTAGGTGGCTAAAACGACAGAAACTGATTTCACATAGTTCTCAAAGCTGAGAAGTCTAAGATCAAGGTGTCAGCAGAGTAGATTTTATTCTGAGGTCTCTTCTGGTTTGTAGGCAGCCACCATCTCCCTGTTTGCTCATATGATCTTTTATTTGTGGGCACAATGGGACAGAGAGAAAGCTCTCTGGTGTCTCTTCTTATTAGGACACTAATCCCATTATGAGGGCCTTACTCTGATAACCTCATCCCCTAATTACTAATATCTCCTAAAACCCCTTTCCCCAGTGTCATAAACCTCGAGGGTTAGAGCTTCAACATAAGAACTTGAGGAAGAGATACCTTTAAAAAAATAATTTATAAGCTTTAAAACTTTAGAAGCCAAGTAGGGCTGCGTCTTAGAATAATCCTGTGATTTTCATTACTTTTTATGTGATGGGAGAACACTGGCCTAACAGTCTGTACCAACTGAGTTTAAATTCTGGTTGTGTAATTTTCTAGTTGTGTGTGACTTTGAACGTTTAGTCTCTACACACTTGTAAACGTGTTGTCCTCTTTTCTGTATTCTGAAGTCTAACAATGTGTATGAATATGATTAGAATATATTATGAAATATAGTAAATATTCAATAAACATTTCTAAAATACTTTTTAAATAAACCTGATAATATATGTTATTAGGGGCTTCCCAGCTGACGCTCGTGGTAAAGAACCCACCTGACAGTGCAGGAGAAAAGCAACACACCATACAACCAAGAGCCCACTAATAGAATAATTACAGTAGGCTATAGACGCTGTGAAAAGTGAGGTCACTCAGTCGTGTCCGACTCTTCGCGACCCCATGGACTGCAGCCCACCAGGCTCCTCCATCCGTGGGATTCTCCAGGCAAGAGTACTGGAGTGGGGTGCCATCACCTTCTCTGGGATAGACACTGTAGTATGCTATAAAGGGTATATCCTGCCTTTTGATCATCTCATTATTACACTGAATGCTGAAGTTACCACATTCATTATGACCAAAAACTCAGCATAGGGGAAAAAAAAAAAGAGTCTCTAAAGAAATTATCCTGCATTTAGGTCACATGCCAAGTTGAGTCAGTAGTTTTAAAGTCATTAAGAAGAAATTTTTCTAATGAAAGTTGTCTGCAAATATGGCATGTAGGATTACAGCATGATTTCTTAAGGGAAACCATTTTTCTTGAGATTCCTAACACTTTTGCTTATGTTGGTGGTAGTTGGTTGTTTCACGTTCTTGACCCTCCTGAGTCAAATTTCTGGTGTGTTTCTCACTCTAGTTGCAAATTTTCTTTAGTATTTAATGAAGAATTTAGAAAAATACATTCAAAATGCTGCAATATAGAACATGTCCTCAATCTCAGCAAACCTATCACTGGATACACGAATCTGTGTGTTTATGTCTAGACATCTGTTTGATATAAAGATAATAACTTCCGCTCATGAAGTATTTTGCCATGTTTATTTTTTGCCTTATTAAGCATAATTCCCAGAATAAAACTGCATCAGTGGCTATTACTGAGTCATTTCCAGTCACACCATTAACTAGAGTAACCAAGATAAGATTTTGGAAATGAGTACTACCTAGAAGGAAGGTAGCCTATACAAATAGTTTTGGTTGAAACTTGAGTCATTTTAGTCATATCTATGAACTTACCAAAATACAAATTAAGAAACAGCAAATGTCTTTAACTTTAAATGACCTTTCCAAGCCCAACTGAAAGTGTTGTTTTCTGTCTTCTATTTATTTGCCTCACGTTAAAGGTGCTTTTTTCTACTGCATTTATTTAATAGTTTCTTGGGTAAAATAAGCTGCAAAATCTTAACAAACTAATGAGGAAGAGCAACACAGATATGTGGAATGTTTTCTATATGGAGAAATGGGTATGTCGACTCCCATCCGAATTGTGAATTCCACCATTGCCTAGCAGAGAATCCTTGGAGACATCAGCTCATTAGCTAACTGACAAAAGAGGTTTCAGGTTATGGATAAAAGGTGTAATGACACCAAGGCAATACGACCTGTCCCATGGTGTTTTACATCATGTCATGATGATATCACAAAACATAAGGAAAGCTTTTTAAATGATTTGCTACATCACTTTCTACCATGGATTCACAAAGAATATAAATGGCTGCTGATCAATTTGAATTAGTGTAACCACTACCAGACATTTACAAATAGAAACAATATTATATTCAAACAGTCCTTAGTTAGAAATGCAGTAGGAAAGAGATACAGAACCAAAATTAAATGTGACACTGAAAATTCTGGGTTAAGAATGTAGGGCAGCAGCCCTCCTTGCACTTGACTTAAACTAGATTTGAGTAGATTAGGTGGTACTAATAGGCTTGTGGCACAAAATCATGTTGAATGATTCTAGAAGATCACAAAAAGATATGAGGAGATATTTTCTACCATGGATTCACAAAGAATATAAATGGCTGCTGATCAATTTGAATTAGTGTAACCACTACCAGACATTTACAAATAGAAACAATATTATATTCAAACAGTCCTTAGTTAGAAATGCAGTAGGAAAGAGATACAGAACCAAAATTAAATGTGACACTGAAAATTCTGGGTTAAGAATGTAGGGCAGCAGCCCTCCTTGCACTTGACTTAAACTAGATTTGAGTAGATTAGGTGGTACTAATAGGCTTGTGGCACAAAATCATGTTGAATGATTCTAGAAGATCACAAAAAGATATGAGGAGATATAGTGATCATCCTACATGTCTATACTGTGGAAAAGATATTGCTAATAAGTATATTAGAATCTAATATTCCTCATCTGCTTGACATTCTTTACCTGTCTTTAACTGAGGGGGATTTTGAAATGAAATGCTTTCCTCACACCAAATAATGTCTGAATGATTGAATAGTTGAACTAGTGTTGTCAGAAGTGACCCACAAAAATAATAAATGAAAATTTGGGAGCCACCACACTGCACAATTCCAGAGGGACACTATTTGCACTGTATTATATTATAAATGAGAAATATAATTATACTGTATTTTACATTAAAAATAAGACACATATATCTATTGTTTAATCATGCCCCATCTACAGGATTTTAAACATAGATTGATCATATAGTACTTATCTTTAGGATGGCTTATTTACGGCAGGCCCCAATAATAGTTATAGTAGTGAAAGTTGTTAATGAAAGAAAAACAAAAGATATTTTATAAGCCATTTATTAATTATTTTATTGATGTGTGTAATCTTTCTTTTTTCCTGACAAGGAAGTCTTTTTGTTAATCGCTTATGTGACTGGCCTCTGCACTTTCTATTAAATACCATGTTCTTATACTCATCTCTCCTATGTTTTCTTTCCTTCTTTATGGTTAAGTGTCATAATCACCTTAGTCCTCTGAGGTGACATAATGAAGGAGACATAACCCTTGAAATATTCTGAAAAAGAGGAGGCCTTCTGAATTCTGGGACTTGAAAGATGTAAGCGTTGTCTTCATGCTTTCACCAGTCCCTGCACAAAGACTTCTTGGCAGGAGAAAGTTGAGAAGAGAAAAATAAATCGCAAACTACAGATGTTTAACCTTTCAGATTTTTGTCATAGGTGACTCCAAAGCTGGTCTATGAAACTACCCTCTTCCCCACAACCCCGGAGAAAGCCAGTAAAGCTGGGCTCAATTTTTCTTGTTACCATTCCAATAGTACTATCTTGGGAAGACAACATTTCCAAGAAAGTATGTTCAATTCTGGAAATGCTAATGGGTTGGCAACACTCCCCCAAGTCTTTCTAGCTTGAGGGAAGGAATGAGGGCAGAGTGCAGCAAGTTACGGGGAGTACTTGCATTTTTTAAGTTCTCCAAACTGCTTACCTACTGATCCCAGGGCTTTGCTTTCCTGTGAAACAAGTCCCTTTCCTGGGAATATGCAGTTGCTCTAAAGGATAAGGTGATGCTGGGGACAGGCTATTACCTGTACGAGTATGTGTGTGTGTGTGTGTGTGTATGTAAAACTCACATACACACTTGCCCTAAACCAAACATTTGTTTTCCAACCAGAAAAGGGGAAGTAGATTCAGATTCAAGTTTCTTTAGGGACGAGATCATGCTGAGAGGCAAATGAATGGCCACTGTGGGGAATTTATTTCTCCTGCTGAAAAAGCAAAGGCTAATAATAATTGAGGTTGATTTGCAAAATGCACAGCTTTACAATGATCATATGATACCTAGTAATTCTGAAATTGAGGTAAAAAAAAGGAAGCACTTCAGAGCCGGAATTATGAAAATCAAGAAGTTGCTTAAAATATTTGAGAGTGTGCTTAGAGAATCAAATGCCATATGCTTTATTTGCTTCTGAAGAGAAATCGTGTTTTCTGTTGGAACAAATTACACACACAGGTGTTTGATACAGGGTTTATAAGCTATCAAGAGGAGCCAGAATGTTTGGGGTTGGGGGTAGGAGGTGTTAATTTGGGGAAGGTTGTATGGGGGGAGGATGGAAAGAACAGAACAGAACAAGTAGAAAAAAAAAAAAAGAAGTTTCTTAGCCATATTTGCAAACCGGGTGGAGTCGTTAGAATTAGAATTTACCACCTGAGTGCAAACTAAACTTGATTTATGCAGTCAAATTAGGATTCTACTTCTCAGCTACTTTGTTTATGAGTTGCTGGTATAAGAGAAATGAGAGTAATAATAGAATTAACATATATATTTGCTGATTCTATATCAATTTCTGCCTGTTTTAAGAGAAGAATATATTAAGCTACTATACTTCCTACTCATAAGTCCCAATGGAATTAAGTATGACCCATTTAGTTGATGAGTAAACTGAGATTTTAGTTGACTACCGTGTGTATAGTATGTGACTGAAGTAACACATATTGCTTCTCATAGTGACAGATGCTGACACACAAAGCATCAACAGAGTAATCTATCTGGTGAAACATGCAGTACTGTTTTGGGGATGGAATCTATAAAACATCATCAATGCGAATTGACCTAGGTTCATGAAATAAGATAGATGGTTTAACATTTCAAAGTTTTGGCTACAGGATATCAAAAAACAAAAGTCGAAAACTATCAAGAGAGAACAAGGCGCACTCCACATGCTTTATTATACTACACTGACTTTTTTACTAATATGCAAACTATTATGGTTCAGTCTATGTGACACCAAAACATCAGATGGAAAGAACAAATATAGCCCTATTCAGTATATACTGTATATACGTCACTGTGGATGGTGACTACAAGCATGATATTAAAATATGCTTGCTCCTTGGAAGGAAAGCTATGACAAACCTAGACAGCACATTAAAAAGCAGACATCACTTTGCTGGCAAAGGTCTGTATAGTCAAAGCAATGTTTTTTTCCAGGAGTCACGTATGGATGTGAGAGTTAGATCATAAAGAAGGCTGAACGTCAAACGGATGCTTTTAAATTGTGGTGCTGGAGAAGACTCTTGACAGTCCCTTGGACTGCAAGGAAATCAAGCCAGTCAGTCTTAAAGGAAATCAACCCTGAATATTCATTGGAAGGGTTGGTGCTGAAGCTGAAGCTGAAGTTTCAATATTGTGGCACCTGATGTGAAGCACTGACTCATTGGAAAGGCCCTAATGCTGGGAAAGACTGCTGCTGCTGCTGCTAAGTCGCTTCACTCGTGTCCGACTCTGTGCGACCCCATAGACAGAAGCCCACCAGGCTCCCCCGTCCCTGGGATTCTCCAGGCTAGAACACTGGAGTGGGGTGCCATTTTCTTATCCAATGCATGAAAGTGAAAAGTGAAAGTGAAGTCGCTCAGTGGAGTCCAACTCTCAGAGACCCCATGGACTGCAGCCTACCAGGCTCCTCCATCCATGGGACTTTACAGGCAAGAGTACCAGAGTGGGAAAGATTGAGGACAGGAGAAAAGGCGGGCAACAGAGGATGAGATGGCTGGATGGCATCACCAACTCAATGAACATGAATTTGAGTAAACTCCGGAAAATAGTGAAGGACAGCAAAGTTTGGCATGCTGCAGTCCGTGGGATCACAAAGTTGGAAATGACTTAGTGACTGAACAACACCAAAGCAGATGATTTAAAATTGTCAGAATAATTCTTTGGGGGAAAAGACTCCCACGACTGGTCTGCATAAAATGGTCTCCCTTTAGCCTCTTTTCCAGTAAGGAAGACTTCAGAAACAAATGTATCCGAACAAAATTTCTAACTTTTAAGAATTCTGAAAGCGTGTTTTTAAAAAACTCGTGTCCGACTCTGTGCGACCCCATAGACAGAAGCCCACCAGGCTCCCCCGTCCCTGGGATTCTCCAGGCTAGAACACTGGAGTGGGGTGCCATTTTCTTATCCAATGCATGAAAGTGAAAAGTGAAAGTGAAGTCGCTCAGTGGAGTCCAACTCTCAGAGACCACATGGACTGCAGCCTACCAGGCTCCTCCATCCATGGGACTTTACAGGCAAGAGTACCAGAGTGGGAAAGATTGAGGACAGGAGAAAAGGCGGGCAACAGAGGATGAGATGGCTGGATGGCATCACCAACTCAGTGAACATGAATTTGAGTAAACTCCGGAAAATAGTGAAGGACAGCAAAGTTTGGCATGCTGCAGTCCGTGGGATCACAAAGTTGGAAATGACTTAGTGACTGAACAACACCAAAGCAGATGATTTAAAATTGTCAGAATAATTCTTTGGGGGAAAAGACTCCCACGACTGGTCTGCATAAAATGGTCTCCCTTTAGCCTCTTTTCCAGTAAGGAAGACTTCAGAAACAAATGTATCCGAACAAAATTTCTAACTTTTAAGAATTCTGAAAGCGTGTTTTTAAAAACACTTCCAAAGCAGTTGAAGATGAACTATCTACAACAAACAGAAAATTAACCATTTTAATTCTCACAATTATTTTAATTATGACAAATTTTCTCAACTTTAAAACTAAATTGTTTATTATCCAAGAATGGTTGAATATTTACTATTTATGTCTGATTAAATATTAAATTATTAAGTTCATTTCCATTGTTCTTTATTTTCTAAAACTAAATGCAAAAACTGTCTCTTATACACATCTTGATACTGAATAATTATGATCTTAATAAATCCATTTTGCTTGAAGTCCCACCTATAATTGAGAAATGCTTTGTGTATAATGAGTCATGGTGTTGTTTGCTTTCCCTCTCCTATTAATTTGGTGAAATTTCCAGCTAGAACACCATGTCTGTGTAATTTATCATAGGTCCACCCCTCTTCTCCACTGGGGACACCTTCTCCTTGTTCTACATCTGTGTGTGCTTGGGGTAGACACCTGGTGGAAGGTCTGTTCACACCCATGCAGATGGGTGCCGGGAGCACACCGCCCCCTCTTGAAAACTGGCTTGCTACTGAGAGAAATACCTTATGTCCTCTGATCCAAAGCCATGCTGCATGTTTTCCTTACCAAGATTTAAAGAACATACTCTGTTCCCGTCCAAATGTGAAAAGTTTGGTTTCAAAATAAAATGTGTCACAATAGCAAAGAAACAAAAGTAGAGAGATATCTTATGTCATCAATTGACACATCTTAGTTTTATTGGTTATGTACATGGTGCAAACCCTTCGAAAATGCTCTTGAAAAAAAAGATTAACACTTTTAAAAGATGTTTGAGACTCTGCATCATTTAGGGAGAGATGTCAAGACATATTTTCTTTATACTGTCCAGTCTAGACATGATAGTTTAGCAACTATTCATCTTCACTTCTCATACATTTATAATTTCTCTTTTCTTCCACCAGGAAAGTTTTCTTATTCTTAACAAGTACTGATGACCCTGTAGATGGGACAATTACACAACCAGTTATTATGACTGTAAGGACATTACAATTTCTGTTGCAATTAACTTTTTCTACTGCTGCTGCTGCTGCTGCTAAGTCACTTCAGTCGTGTCCAACTCTTAGTGACCCCATGGACTGCAGCCTACCTGGCTCTGCCGACCATGGGATTTTCCAGGCAAGAGGACTGGAGAGGGGCGCCATTGCCTTCTTCATTTTCTGCTAGAGTGCATCTCTTAATTCATTAACAAGCAAACAAACAAAATTGAGCATTAGCTATGAACCAGGGATTTTCGAGTGGTTATGCAAACAAACATCAGATAAACTCCTTACCATCCAGCAGAATTGATAGTATCTGTTAAAATGCAAATGTTATCTAAATAGACTAGTTCATCAAACCACTTAACTACAAATGGTTTGTCCAATTACTAGCCAGTCATCCAGCAGGACACTGATTTGGTAGAATGGAACTTGATACAGGTGAATGTCTGTGAGAGACAGCAGAGATGAAGAAGTCTGCACCGAGACTGATGCCTGAATGAAATTTTATAGATCACATGGGCTTGTGAAAGAGTCTAGGTAAATAAAAAATAAGTTTATAAATTTTAAAGGCACGCTTGTTGCAATTTGCATTTTATCTTATGGCTAACCCAGATTAATGCAGACAGCTAAACACTCATGGATGTAGTATTTTCCTCCCAGTAGGTAGATCTGGTCAGGATCCCTTTTTGGTCATATGATTATCATTTTACTGTTGATAACTTGTACCAAAGACAATATCCTAGAAGCCCAATATGAAAATATCTTTCTTCTCAGTGTAATCAATAATAAACTCATTGGTGGTTTTTGAACAGAATCATTCATAATTGATTTGAATAATCTGGAAAATGTTGGTAAATATAATTTTAAATACCTTCTATCTATTTTTGAGAGAATATTATAATTCTGGAAATCAGATGAATTGAAAAACATTAAGAAAAATAATATGCTATTTTGCAACTTGGTTGCAAAGATATTTGAATCTTTAAGGAGCCCATAACTCTATATATTTATTTTTGTTCTGATTATAATTGCTTGAAAATATGTGTGGAGGTAGAGCAAGGAGGTTGAAATGCATTAACTCATCACTGGTAAATTCCCCAAAGTAGATGACTCAACAACATATAACCTCCCCAATCTGTATCAGTTTTGTAAATATAAGGACTAGTGATAATTATGGCATATGTAACTCAGTAATGAAAAGAGATATATTTGAACAGTAAAATTGTTTTCTCTGTGTAATTCACTGTCTTTACTTACAAAAAAAAGAAAAGAAGTGAAAAAAAAGGAGAAAAAATGCAGAGTTCCAAAGAATAGCAAGCAGAGATAAAAATGCCTTCCTCAGTGATCAATGCAAAGAAATAGAGGAAAACAATAGAATGGGAAAGACTAGAGACCTCTTCAACAAAATTAGAGATATCAAGGGAACATTTCTTGCAAAGATGGGCACAATAAAGGACAGAAATGGTATGGACCTAACAGAAGCAGGAGATATTAAGAAGAGGTGGCAAGAATACACAGAAGAACTACAGAAAAAAGATCTTCACAACCCAGATAATCATGATGGTGTAATCACTCACCCAGACCCAGACATCCTAGAATGTGAAGTTAAGTGGGCCTTAGAAAGCATCACTATGAACAAACCTAGTGGAGGTGATAGATTCTAGTTGAGCTATTTCAAATCGTGAAATATGATGCTGTGAAAGTGCTGCACTCAATATGTCAGCACATTTGGAAAACTCAGCAGTGGCCACAGGACTGGAAAAGGTCAGTTTTCATTCCAATCCCAAAGAAAGGCAATGCCAAAGAATGCTCAAACTACCACACAATTGTACTCATCTCACACACTAGTAAGTGATGTTTAAAATTCTCCAAGAGAGGCTTCAACAATACATGAACCATGAACTTCCAGATGTTCAAGTTGGTTTTAGAAAAAAGCAGAAGAACCAGAGATCAAATTGCCAACATCTGCTGGATCATCAAAAAAGCAAGAGTTCCAGGAAAACATCTATTTCTGTTCTATTGACTATGACAAAGCCTTTGACTGTGTGGATCACAATAAACTGTGAATAATTCTGAAAGAGATGGGAATACCAGACCATCTGACCTGCCTCTTGAGAAACCTATATGAAGATCAGGAAGCAACAGTTATAACTGGACATGGAATGACAGACTGGTTGCAAATAGGAAAAGGAGTATGTCAAGGCTGTATATTGTCAACATGATTATTTAACTTATATGCAGAGTAAATACATCATGAGACATGCTGGGCAGGCATTTTTTTTTTAATAACTGATCCCTGTCTGAGGATAATTGATATAAGGTCATAATGGATTACTAACTTGTTTATTTTTTACTAAGGATTCACTCTGATGGGGCAGAGGGGAGTTGGGAAAGATTTTTTCTTTACAGTAATTCTCTTAAATAACCAATGAGAAGCAGAAAATTTCTTCATTAATATTGATTGCTACTTTTTACTTCGATTATTACTAAGGGAAGTCAAATATGTACCTTTAAGATGTTAAATAACTGCTTTTCCTTTAATATAGGCTATGTGTGTATAAATTTTAGTACTAAGTGGGATTGTCTCCTGTCTTTTTGTTTCTTTGTTATTTTAAGAAAGTCATCTAGTGATCTTCAAAGCTTAAGTGTTTGACAGCTTAGCTCAGGTTCATAAGATCTTTATTTGCCACTTAAATTTAAGTTCCAAACCTAAGGAGTACCATTACAGATATACTTCAAAAAGGCAAATAGATTTCCAGTAAAAAACTTTTAAGAATAAAACTATGGCATGAAAAATGCATTTAGCAGTTTTTCAACAGTTATGTTCTAATAAAATTAATATGGGTATATAATTAAAAATTTTAAAGTCTGCTATTTTAATCATGGTGGGCTCTTTCCTGCATTTATCTTCAGTGGGCTTTGTGAAATACTCATGGTACATATCTTCACAATCTGGAATTAACTAGTTGGATTTTCTTTTTCTTCCATTGGTTAAAATAGGTTGA
Organism: Cephalophus harveyi; assembly: GCA_006410635.1. Classification (NCBI taxonomy): domain Eukaryota; kingdom Metazoa; phylum Chordata; class Mammalia; order Artiodactyla; family Bovidae; genus Cephalophus; species Cephalophus harveyi. Next base: position 553,461 of record SJYT01075878.1, read on the forward strand.
AATTTAGGAATAATTGTCTTTTATTTCTCTCTCTGCCTTTACTGGCAGTTATTTTCTGGCAACAGATTAACTATACAAATAAAGTGTACATGTAGATTATATACTGAAAAAGTTATAAGTGAGATTTTAGCTGTGATACTTTATGAAGATTAAACCTAACTGATTCACTTGAGTTGAAGTCATAATTTTCAATGAATATCCAGGTAACATTCTCAGAGAGTAACTGATAAGTAAAATAATTATAAAAGGAGGCATTAATCATTTAAAAAAGAATACCATTTTCAGACTCTATGGATTTTAGCCAGAAGAATAGAAACCAGACCAATATGGGACCACACTTGGCTGACTCAGTATAAAAACACTGAGATGTGATGGTGTTGGCGTACTGACATCATCACTCTCTTGGGACCAATCATTTGGAATGCAGGTGGCAGAGCTAGACTGATCTCATTGCAAAATAGTTAACCCGTGCAAACTGATTTTTTTCAGGACCTACAACTGCATGTTCTGTTCATTCCAATCATTTTAATAAGGAATCTACACAAGTAGCATTAAATATTAAGATGCTATCGGTAATCTAGGACCATATCTTCTACTTGTCAATGAAAGCATATATTCAGGTATTAATTTAAACTTTAAATATCAGTTGGACTAAAGTCTTGTAGAAAAGCCTAATAGTTAGTGTGTATAGATTACCATTACTTTTCTGGCATCTATTCAATAAAACAACATATTTTATCGGTTTCTCCCTCCTCCCTCCTTCGTTTCTTCATCCCTTCTTTCCTTCCTACCTATGGACAAGGTAGTATCAAAACTTAATGTTATAAACTTCTAAGATGTGGAAAGAGTTGTGTAAACTAAATCGGAATAATTCTGCATCTGTGTAACCTTACTCTTTTAGGTAGATATGTTGCTATTATAAAGTTATAGATGTACAATACAATTTTTAAAAATTCTAAGTTTCTTCTTTAATGTCATCCAAAATAAAACCACCAAAGTTAAAAATTATCTTTAAGATTCAGTCTGGGTTTTTGATTCAGAGTTTGGATGGCACCATGTCCAGATATGTGACCTAACAATCATTAAAGATCCAAACCCAATTCAAACCTTATTCAAGACATGCCCAACTGATAATGTTTTATCCCTTCAAGCTATCTGATTCCTTGATGTCCTTGCATTTGCATTTTTTCTAAATATCAAGACAGAAAACCTTGGAACCTCAAAGGAAGAATAAATTACATAACTGATTAATACTAATTGTTGTTTGCTTAGTAATTATCCCCAAGTTTTCAAGGAAATATTTCTGTTATTCTTACACAGTGAAAATACATATGGACAAACTTTTGGTGCATCAACATGCAGATGAGTTTTATAACATAAAAAACTAAACAATTTTTGGAAAGAGCAATAATTTACTGAAAGGTGGAAGGTAATTTTCTTGAGGAAATTAGTTTGTTCTGAGCTAGGTAAGTTATCAAAGGGAGAAGGAAGATGACAGTCTATTTGTAGCCATCATTTAAAATCCATACCATTTAAAATCCTTGGGCCAGGGAAGATCCCTGGAGAGAGAAATGGCAAGTACTCCAGTATCCTGGCCTGAAAAAGCCCATGGACAGAAGAGCCTAGTGGGCTACAGTCCAATGGGTCACAGAGTCAAACATGACTGAGCAACTAAGCACAGTACACACACAGCACCATATCCTTCTCATAGGAACTCATTATAAAAAGCACCTCTCACTATGCAAGGTTGTACAAGTAAACGTTCTTCATTTGGATGGCCTTAAAAGAGGCTTGCAATGACAGATGGTTTGGTTAATTACAAAATTAAACTTTATGCTAGTGAGACATTATTTCAGTGAATAATATTTTCCAGACAGAGTTTAATAAGCAGCTTGTGGTTGAGTAGCCTTTTGCCCAAAAAAGGGAACCAGGTCTCTGTGACTACCTTCTGCATTCAGAGACCATGAGCATAGAGGATGTCAACTTGCCCACCCTAGGAAATGAGTTCCAGTAACCTTATCAGAGCCTGACAGAATGACCCCACCCTAGATGTTGTGAAAGAAGGACTGTTGAAATAGCACCTGGCATTTCACGCTGAACTCCTATAACACTTGCTGATTCACTGACCACAGTGAAGGGAAAGTACAAGGGATGTTCAGCTGGCCTTCCTGGGGGAGTACTGCTGGTAAACATGGACTCATCTGAGAAATCACAGGTTTTAACAGTCACATAAAAGAAATCTTGATGTATTTTTGAAATGTGGTAAGGCAAGTCACTGTTTACAAGGTTGCACTTTACAAGGATTAAAAATTAGATATCTGAATATTAGCAAAAGGAATGTCTTTTACAATCACAGATACTTTGTGGTTGTTTTTTATGTATTTTATTAATGAAAAGTAGTTGGAGTGATTAGTATCTAGTATAACCGGAAGCCTACTTTTTGATGAACAAAATTATCTGGAGAGTTTCTCAAAGTTTCTCCAGATAATTTGGGAAGACTATGCTTGACACTACTTGACAAACTTGAAGGAGGTAGAAAGAAGAGATTTTGTATGGAGGCTACTAGTTCTGACATTTTTAGTTTTAGAAATAGTATCTAATATGAGTAGAACTAAGGAGGACTTACTTGCTTCCATAAAAGTTTAGAAAATTAGTAATATATGCAATATTATATAAGATTTAATTTTAAATTTTTATGTACGTTTTTGTGCATAGCTATGGCTATACATGTAAATACTAGATTTATAGAGGGATGAGTCTGCACTTGTTGCTTGTTCTTCAGGAAATAGACAAAAAGAAATTCAACTGAATTTCTCTCCAATAAAATGATGACTGCTTTTACTAAATCAAAACCATATTCAGAGGAACAGTTGATAAATGAATGACCCCACCCTAGATGTTGTGAAAGAAGGACTGTTGAAATAGCACCTGGCATTTCACGCTGAACTCCTATAACACTTGCTGATTCACTGACCACAGTGAAGGGAAAGTACAAGGGATGTTCAGCTGGCCTTCCTGGGGGAGTACTGCTGGTAAACATGGACTCATCTGAGAAATCACAGGTTTTAACAGTCACATAAAAGAAATCTTGATGTATTTTTGAAATGTGGTAAGGCAAGTCACTGTTTACAAGGTTGCACTTTACAAGGATTAAAAATTAGATATCTGAATATTAGCAAAAGGAATGTCTTTTACAATCACAGATACTTTGTGGTTGTTTTTTATGTATTTTATTAATGAAAAGTAGTTGGAGTGATTAGTATCTAGTATAACCAGAAGCCTACTTTTTGATGAACAAAATTATCTGGAGAGTTTCTCAAAGTTTCTCCAGATAATTTGGGAAGACTATGCTTGACACTACTTGACAAACTTGAATGAGGTAGAAAGAAGAGATTTTGTACAGAGTCTACTAGTTCTGACATTTTTAGTTTTAGAAATAGTATCTAATATGAGTAGAACTAAGGAGGACTTACTTGCTTCCATAAAAGTTTAGAAAATTAGTAATATATGCAATAGTATATAAGATTTAATTTTAAATTTTTATGTACGTTTTTGTGCATAGCTATGGCTATACATGTAAATACTAGATTTATAGAGGGATGAGTCTGCACTTGTTGCTTGTTCTTCAGGAAATAGACAAAAAGAAATTCAACTGAATTTCTCTCCAATAAAATGATGACTGCTTTTACTAAATCAAAACCATATTCAGAGGAACAGTTGATAAATTAACTGCCACTCAGAAAGGATTCAAATGACTATCCTATCATGAAATTTTCCTGTTCAATTCTATTAACCATACCTTCAGTAGTTTTTTTGGAAATGTTAGTTACAAGATGGTATAATCACTTTTTTCATCTTTTTATTACTATAATTTTCACAGAGTATGGCACATTTTGGATGGAAAATGTTTAAATTAGTAACTGACTGACTCAGACTACTCAGAATATAACTATCAAAACTTAATTCAACAAATACTCACTACTTGTATAAAATATTGTTTAGCTAAGAGAATCTTGAGATTTTATGTATATATACTCCCTGAACCTAAAAAAAAAATTACTCTGGTTTTCATGGTGATAACAGACTGTGATCTAATGACCTAGGGGAAGAATTGTGACAAATAACATAAAATTTGTTAGAAAATCATCACAATAGGACAGAAGATATGATTTCTTTCTTTCTTTCTTTCTTTTGCTACATTTTTACTGGCTGTGTTGGGTCTTTATTGCTGTGCAGACTTTTCTCTATTTGTGGTGCATGGGCTTCTTGTTGCAGTGGTTTCCTTGTTACAAAGCACAGGCTCTCTAGAGCATAGGTACTCAGTAGTTGTAGAGCTTAGCTGCTCCATGACATGTGGCATCTTCCCAGACCTGGGATCAAACCCATCTCCTCCATTGGCAAATGGATTCTTTACTACCGAGCCACCAAGGAAGCCTCACGATTTCTCTGATTAGAATATTTCTATAGGTTAGTAGAAGAGTGAATGAAAAAAGTGAATCAACATATATTGTGTTCCTTTTAAATGTGCTGTGTATTGCAGCATTTTACCTTAATAAAATGGGTAAGAACTTAGAAGAGTAAAGTGAAGTGAAGTCGCTCAGTCGTGTCCGACTCTTTGCAACCCCATGGACTGTAGCCTACCAGGCTCCTCTGTCCATGGGATTTTCCAGGCAATAGTACTGGAGTGGATTGCCCTTCCCTTCTCCGGGGGATCTTCCCGACCCGGGGATCGAACCCGGGTCTCCCGCATTGTACACAGACGCTTTACCGTCTGAGCCATGAGGGAAGTCCATTTAGAAGAGTAAGGCTCAGGGCAATTGTTATCGTGTTTAGGACAAACAGAATGATAGAAATCTTAGCAAATTTAAAGCATATCTTCGTGTAAGAATGTTTAATTTTAAAATAAACTATGTTGAAGCATAATGGGGAAACAGTGGAAACAGTGTCAGACTTTATTTTGGGGGGCTCCAAAATCACTGCAGATTGTGACTGCAGCCATGAAATTAGAAGGCGCTTACTCCTGGGAAGAGAAGTTATGACCAAGCTAGATAGCATATTCAAAAGCAGAGACATTACTTTGCCGACTAAGGTCCGTCTAGTCAAGGCTATGGTTTTTCCTGTGGTCATGTATGGATGTGAGAGTTGGACTGTGAANTTTTTTTGGGCTCCAAAATCACTGCTGATGGTGACTGCAGCCATGAAATTAAAAGACGCTTACTCCTTGGAAGAAAAGTTATGTCCAACCTAGATAGCATTTTCAAAAGCAGAGACATTACTTTGCCGACTAAGGTCCGTTTAGTCAAGGCTATGGTTTTTCCTGTGGTCATGTATGGATGTGAGAGTTGGACTGTGAAGAAGGCTGAGTGCTGAAGAATTGATGCTTTTGAACTGTGGTGTTGGAGAAGACTCTTGAGAGTCCCTTGGACTGCAAGGAGATCCAACTAGTCCATTCTGAAGGAGATCAGCCCTGGGATTTCTTTGGAAGGAATAATGCTAAAGCTGAAACTCCAGTACTTTGGCCACCTCATGCGAAGAGTTGACTCATTGGAAAAGACTCTGATGCTGGGAGGGATTGGGGCCAGGAGGAGAAGGGGATGACCGAGGATGAGATGGCTGGATGGACGTGAGTCTGAGTGAACTCCGGGAGATGGTGATGGACAGGGAGGCCTGGCGTGCTGCGATTCATGGGGTCACAAAGAGTCGGACATGACTGAGCAACTGAACTGAACTGAATGGGACTGGATGCCATGGTCTTAGTTTTCTGAATGTTGAGTTTTAAGCCAACTTTTTCACTCTCCTGTTTCACTTTCATCAAGAGGCTCGCTAGTTCTTCACTTTCTGCCATAAGGGTGGTGTCATCTGCATATCTGAGGTTATTGATATTTCTCCCGGCAGTCTTGATTCCAGCTTGTGCTCCTTCCAGCCCAGCGTTTCTCATGATGCACTCTGCATATAAGGTAAATAAGCAGGGTGACTTCACGGACCCCTGGAAAACGCCCCCAGTTCTCTCCTTCTGGGTTCAGGCCTCCCTCATGGCCAGGAGCTCAGGACACACCGCTCACTGCACTGATCCACCGAGATCAGGGCCGGCACACTTTCCACTCTCTCTGCACCTTCACTGCCACCAGCTCTTCCAACCAGCCGTAAATCTTGGGGGATTTGGGCCCTGCCAGGGGCCGATCCAGCAGGCAGAGACACCATGTCCCCTGCCACACCTATCACGGACTCAGAGCCCCTGACACGGCCTGCAAGAGAGGGTGACGGTCTCCGAGAAGCCCCTTGCAGCTCAGATCAAAGGGAACAGCGAGAAGGCATCTGTCAGTCCTGAACCCGACAGGCGGGCTGTGACCCCGTGGCGGCCAGGGTCTGTGGCAGCGCCCCAGCCGTGTCTGGCTGCCAAGGTTACAGGGCCCCTGGGGACCCCAGAGCCTGCAGGCTTCATGTTTCACTTAGATTTTTTGGTCTTGATAAACTCAAAGGCAGGTGCGCAAATGAGGGCACAGGAAGGACCTAGAGGAAAGGTACTACCGTCACGTTTCACGCAGCTGTTCCTACGACTGAACGACATTTAACCAAGGCCCTCCGGGTCCTGGCGGCAGCCCCATGGGTTCTGATCGTATGTGACTAATAATAGCTGGAAAAAACATAGCAACCCGGGGGAATGATGACATGCTGGCCCAAAAGGAAGAGCTGTTGCAACGCATCTTTCCTTTTATCTGTTAATTCCAAGTTTACCCCTCCCCCCTTCTCCTTCAGCAACCATGGCTTCGCTTTCTATGTCTGCTGAGAGCCTGCTTCTGTTCTGTAAAGACGTTCGTTTGCGTCACCTTTTTAGATTCCACATGGAGTGATGCCACGTGGTGTTGTCTTTCTCTGTCTGACTTGCTTCGCTCAGTATGACCATCTCTAGGTCCATCCCTGTTGCTGAGAATGGCATCATTTCATTCTTTCTTACGACTGAGGAATATTCCATTATACGGGCCCCATGACTTCTTAATCCACAGCAATGCATCTTGCTCCGGTTTCAGGTGGTTAAAATGCTCTGTGTGTCCTGATTCGCTCCCTGCACTGCCTCGACTCCGCCTCCAGCCCCTCTGTTGTTGTGTCTGCCTCCATCCTCCCTGTCCTGCCCCCATCGCTCCTGCACCATCCCCCACCTGAAAACACGGGACCAGGCAGCCCCGCATTCGATTGTGTACTTTTCCTCAAAAGATAAGGATGTGCTTAGTGTGATGGGTGGAGGTGGGGAGAGCACAGAGGAACACGTGTGCTCCCGGTATGGAAATGATTCTTTATTGGCCGCATTGAGGGCAAGAGGAGAAGGGGGGCAGGCTGAGGATGAGATGGTTGGATGGCACCACCAGCTCAGTGGAGTTTGCACAAACTCCGAGAGATGATGCGGAGAAGGCGATGGCACCCCACTCCAGTACTCTTGCCTGGAAAATCCCATGGATGGAGGAGCCTGGTGGGCTGCAGTCCATGGGGTCGCGAAGAGTCGGACACAACTGAACGACTTTGCTTTCACGTTTCACTTTCATGCATTGGAGAAGGCGATGGCACCCCACTCCAGTGTTGTTGCCTGGAGAATCCCAGGGACAGGGGAGCCTGGTGGGCTGCCGTCCATGGGGTCGCACAGAGTCAGACACGACTGAAGTGACTTAGCAGCAGCAGCAGCAGCCGAGAGATGGTGAAGGACAGGGAAGCCTGGTGAGCTGCAGTCCAGGGCGTCATAAAGAGCTGGACACAACGGAATGACTGAACAACAACAACGCGGGCTGCAGGGAAAAAAAATTCTGGAAGGCCCTCGGCCATCCACACTTGGGCTTCTCCTTGCACTCAGGAAATTGCCCTTCCAGGCAAACCAGCTCCTCGACGGCCCGCGAGTCCTGCAGCCCACATGACCCCATCCCCTGGGAAGCCTCCACCTTTTTAATTACTATCCCTATTAGACTGAAAGTATCTTGAAGGCAGAAGTCATTTCATATTCAGCGACCCTGATGCGAGATAAGATAAAAGCACGTAAAATAATCGGGGACTAACTAAAAGCCTCTTGAACTGGTTGATGACTCCTCTTCAGCCTTGGAAGACAGAGCTCAGATTCCGTCACCTCCATAAAGCCGCCTGGCCCTTCTGTCCTTCAGGGTCCCTTCATCCTTTATTCCTCGGCTGAAAGAAAGGATGAAATGATGCCATCTGCGGCTACATGGCTGAACCTAGAGACGACCATACTGAGTGAGTCAGAAGGAAGACAAATGCCAGATGATATCACTTGTGTATGGAATCTAAAACGGTGATATAGTAATGAACTTATTTACAAGACAGAAACAGACTCACAGACATGGAGAACAAACTTATGGTTACCAGAGGGGAAAGGTGCAGGGGAGGGATGAATCAGGAGCTTGGGATTAACACACACACACCACACATAGAATAGATCGCCAGCAAGGGCCTGCGGCGCAGCACAGGGAACTCTACGCAGTATTCTGTAATAGCCTGTATGGGAAGAGAATCTGAAAAAGAGCGGATATTGTAAATAGATAACTGAATCACTTTGCCATACACTTGAAACTAACACCGCACTGGAAACTGACTATACACCAAAATAAAACTAAAATTAAATAAAAACGACCCTAGCATTTTCATCTGTAAGTTGACTTAGCAACCAACCATGAAATACAATTGTTTTGCTATTTTTTGTGCTGATATCTCTATTTTTGACGAGTTAAGGGTTTATCTCTTCAGGCACCATGAAATGTCTTCCCTACCCCAATCTCCCAAGTCCTAAATAGGTCTCTCAACAAACACAAATAGGACTTATCAATTTCATTTGCTCATGTGAATTCTAATTGTGTATATTAATATAGTAAGTTCCAGGAGTTGGTGATGGACAGAGAAGCCTGGCGTGCTGCAGTCCATGGGGTCACAAAGCGTCGGACATGACTGAGCGACTGAACTGAATTATAGACAACAAATATTCACTGTTAGTTAAGGCCAGGTAAGTTATTAAAGCATACTGAATGTGAATGAATTGAAGTCACTCAGTCGTGTCCGACTCTGCGACCCGTGGACTGTAGCCCACCAAGTTCCTCCGTCCATGGGATTCTCCAGGCAAGAATACTGGAGTGGGTTGCCGTTTCCTTCTCCAGGGGATCTTCCCGACTCAGGGATCGAACCCAGGTCTCCCACATTGCAGGCAGACGCTTTAACCTCTGCGCCACCAGGGAAGCATACTAAATTTTGTAATCCTGAATTGTTTGATATTAAAGCCAAATGCTCTACATTTTCTAACACTAGTGAATGACACCTAAAATGTGACCATTTAGGACTAAGTTGGAAGTTGAAGTATAATTCCTGCAAACATAATTTTAAAGGACACGGCCTCTGATTTGAGTCACTGTTAAACTCTCAGCAGTTACCACTCAGAAGACACCCAACGAATTGGCTTAATTATTTAAGCTATTGATAAAGGGGCAGTCAGAACCTCCCTTGAGTTGAGGGCCCCCTAAATGCTTCCTGGCGGTGCAGCGGTTAAGACTCCACGCTTCGAAGGCGGGGGCACAGGTTCGATCCCTGGTCCGGAAGCTAAGATCCCACATGCCTCGGGGCACCTGATTCTTGGATCACAGCTAGAAAGGAAGAGCCCACGAGGGGGTGAAAGATCCCACGGGCTGCAGTTAACACCCAGCGCAGCCAGAAAAGAGTGCCCGGGAGGTCTGGGACAGCCTCTGAGCCGCTGCGTCTGAGGGGAGACCTTGGAAGCAGCCCTCCGGCGCTGGACCAGGTCGTCAGTGCGTGTAAAAGCCTCGGGCAGCAGGAAGAAGCCCCACACGGGTCAAGACTCCAGGGACCCAGGTAAGGAGTTTGATTTTCCTCTAAGTGCAGCGGGGAGCCTCGAAGGGACCCGAGTCGAATGGCTCTGCGATGGGATCCACGTGTTTAAGTGATGACGCTGGCTGCCGTGCGTGGGATGCAGTTGTCCCGGGGCCGGCGTGGATGCTAGACCCCAGGGAGGAGGCCGGTCAGCAGAGCCAAGTGGGGCTTCGGGCCGCCAGCTGAGCCGCCCTCCGGGGGCCACCCGCCCTCAGCCGGGGGGCAGGCACTTGGCAGGACCCTGAGGAGATGCGCCAGAAGCCCAGCACGCTGCCCGAGCCTCCCCGGGTCTGTGCCTTCAAATCCCTCCCCCCGACACCGTACATCCATGGGTGGAGGCAGGGAAGGCGGAGGGGAAGATGGGAAGACACCTCACTCTCCAGTCCCTCTTCAGGGAGGGAAATATCCTTCCTCGAAATGTGGGGCATGAAATCGGAAGGAACCCTGCCCCCACCAGGCTCATAAGCTGGGCCAGCAGCGCTCCCAGCATGGCCCCGTCACTCCGGGCAGTCTCCTCGCTCACCTCTCAACCCCGGGCTCCCGATCTCTAGCTCCAGGTGAGTAACATCGTGCAGGGATGACACGAGGTCAGGGCTGGGGCGGGCAAAGTGGAGGCCTGCTGCTCCACCACCTCGTGCCCACGTGGCCCCGGGCACAGGTTCCATCGCTGTCAGAGCGGCCGCACGCCCACCCTTTACCTACAGCTCAGACCACCGAGACACCCCTGAGAAGTTCAGTCGTATTTTGGTCCAGAACCATTTGCCATTCTCCTGTCCCAAACACACAGGTCCCTGTGTGTTGATCTAACCAATTGGTAGTGTTTTGAGTCATACATCATGGGGCCAATGGCGCCTTAACCACGAATTACATTAATATATCATCAAAGCTACGGCACTGGTTATGATGTATGGCTTCAATACATCATTGGGGTGCCAGGCTGCTAATGATGTATTACTCAAAACCATAGCAACAGCTAGAAAGATCAAGATAAGTTTTGTATTTTTCAAACTTATTCTCAGTAAATGCGATTTTTTTTTTTTCAGTTTCCACAATAAAATACATGTTCCAAGGATATACGAGGACGCAAGTGCTCCTGATAAGTATCAAGACGCTTCCTGGGTTGTTTGCTTTGCGTTTAGCCGCTCAGTCGTGTCTGACCCTTTGTGAGCCTACGGACTGTAGCCCGCCAGGCTCCTCTGTCTGTGGGAGTCTCCAGGCGAGGTTGCCATTTCCTGCTCCAGGGGGTCTTCCCGACCCAGGAACTGAGCCTGCCTCTCCTGTATCTCCTGCATTGCAGGTGGATTCTTAACCTGTTGAGCCATCAGGGAAGCTCCCATTTACTCTATACCTTGCTCCGAAGTTCACTTCGAAATACCGAAACCAAGTCTCAGAAAAATCGTTATCGCCAATGAATGTACAGTCCTCTGCATTTTCCAAGGGTCTCCACTCCAGGGTCACAATTTCAAGTCTGTAGAGCAACCGTTTTGCTGATGAAGTTCAAGCATCTTCTCCCCACACCTTCCGAAGGACCTAGACTATGTCAGGGCAGAAGCATCCTTCAATCAGCTCACAGGCAAGCTTGCTTCATTCACCCTGACACAGCAAATGCCTGAACATCTCTCCTTTCTCCTCCTCCTCGCCTGCAGAGGATGCAGGCGCTGTCCCTGAGAGATTTCCACCATGTCAGAGGGATTTAAATCTAAACCGCAAACCTCCCACCTGGCAGCCCTGGGCCGTCGCTATTTTTAGCACAACAAGAACTGGCAAAGAAAGGGGAATTGTATAATTGCACCCGCTGCACCAGTAACTCCATCGCTAACGGGAAGATCTTTTAATCCAGATTCTCACTGCAAATCTCAGCTGTCTGACACCAGTTCCATTCACTCAAGAATGGTCTGAAGAGCAAAGAGGCACTCGGCGTGTGCACACACACACTCACGGATGCACACAGATGCACCCCACATACCCACAAAGCAGGAGAATGAGGCGTTAGAGCCAGAGAGCTAAACCCAAAGCAGGCCTTCTGAAAAAGACGCTGATACTCTACCAACCACGGGCCCTCGGATTTGACTTTTCAGTTTAATTCCTAAGAAACTTCAGGAACTTCCCTGGTGGTCCAGTGGCTGAGATTCCGTGATCCCAAGGCAGGGGGCCCGGGTTTGATCTCTGGTCAAGGAACTAGATCCCACAGCCTCAACTAAGAGTTCGCATGCCACAACTAAACATCCCATGTGCCAAAACTGAGGTCCAGCGCAGCCAAATAAATGTTAAAAAAAGAAGAAACTTTCAGAATCAGTGTCACTTAGAGAAGGGAACTGGGGTGTTGGAGAAGACTCCTGAGAGTCCCTGGGGCTGCACGGAGATCCAACCAGTCCATCCTAAAGGAGATCAGTCCTGAATATTCACTGGAAGGACTGACGCTGGAGCTCCAATACTTTGGCCACCTGATGTGAAGAGCCCACTCATTAGAAAAGATCCTAATGCTGGGAAAGACTGAAGGTGGGAGGAGAAGAGGATGGCAGAGGATGAGATGGTTGGATGGCATCACTGACTCAACGGACATAGTTTGAGCAAACTCCAGGGGTTGGCGATGGACAGGGAGGCCTGATGCTGCAGTCCAAGAAGTCGCAAAGAGTCAGAGACGACTAGCGACTGAACAACAGGGGCAGCTCCCAGGTCTACGCAGAGGTGGGAGCATGTTTCTGAAGTCTCTGAGACAGACGTCTGTGCTCTCGGCACTCGGCATGTCCTGAAACGCAAGGCAGCATCCTGATCCCTAAGCAGGGTGCCTCTTGCCATTTTCCCAGGCGGGTGGGAGTCCATCACCCCAGATCCCTCTGAGCCCCTCGGGGCAGGAAAGCTGGCCCTCATTCTGATGTCTGACATCGGAAGTGAATCCTCTTCCCCCTCCTCTCTTCATCCGGGCTGAAGGCTGCAGGGAAGCCGGCAGTGCGAGGATGGATTAGGGAGAACTGACGATTCAGCACCTGCGCTTCCTGCCCAGAGCTCGGTGATCACTTTAGTCTCAATCAGCAGATAGAAAATGAAAGCCCCAGAGGAGAGACAGGAAGATTCATGCCAGAAAAGGCAAGAGTGACAAAGATCCTCTACTCAGAAGCAGGGGGTTTGTGATGGGCTTGGGCTGAAAAGACTTTACCAGATGGGTTTATACTTTGTTCTTGAAGGCAGTCAGAGAAAGGGAGACTGGTTACCTCTGAACCACAGTTAACCACAGAGCTCTGGGGTGGGCCCCAGAGACTGGAGTCCAAACCCTGGTTTTACAAATGAGGCTCATGAAATGCCGAGGGGATCTGTGATTCCTGGACCATTCTGGAAGCATTTGCTCATCATTACACTCTGTGGGGCTCAGATAGGAGTGGAAGCTTTTCTCTGTCCAGAATGACCATTTTCCTCATCTTCTGCAATTGGTCTGAGTCCAGCTTCCACTTTAAAAGCCAAGCCCAAGTCTCCTCCTCCAGGAAGCCTTCTTGATTTCCCCCAGCCTGTGTTGCTTCCCCTAGAGGCTGACCGTCTCTGAGCTTTGATAGAGTGCCGCTTTGTATAACTACACACGCTTTCTAAGAGACGCCCAGTAAGCGCAACCTCAGCACCTTCAGAAAAAACGCCCTTTGAGGACCACGAGCCTGCTCCAGGAGCAGGGATGCGGGGGCGCGGGCGGGGGGGCGGCGGGGTATATTTCAAGGCTACTCTCTCAGTTCATCCTGCCCTCTCGTTCTCTTTCTGTGTTCAGAAGTCCTGTACTCTACATCTGCATTTCTATTCCTGCTCTGCAAATAGGTTCATGAGCACCACTTTTTTAGATTTCATATATATGTGTTAAAATGTGATGTTTGTTTTTCTCTTTGTGACTGATTCACTCTGTATAACAGGCTTTAGATTTGTCCACCTCAGTTAAACTGAACTCCTATCTGCTCCTTTCTATGGCTGAGTGACATTCTATTGTGTATATGTACAACAACTTCTTTACCCATTCAGTTGTTGACGGACATCTAGGTTGCTTCCACGTCCTGGCTGTTGGAACCAGTGATGCAATGAACCCTGGAGTACATAAGCCTTTTTGAATTGCAATTTTCTCAGGGCATATGCCCAGAGAAGTATCCTAGGGATTGCTGGGCCATACGGTAGTTTTATTCCTAGTTTTTAAAGGATCTCCATACTGTTCTCCATAGCGGCTGTACGCAATGAACGCTGGGGTACATTTGTCTCTTGAATCACAATTTACTCCGGGCATATGCCTATGTGCCCTTTTACTTCCATGGGTTTGACTGTTTTCAATACCTCATATAAGGGGATTCATGCAGGATTTGTCCTCCTGTGTCTGGCTTACTTCTCTTGGCGTAATGTCTTCCAGGTTGATCCATGTTGTCTCATGACAGGATTTCCTTCTCTTTAAGGAGGAATAATAATCTGTTGTATTTATATACTACAGTTTATTTATCCATTCATCTGTTGATGGACATTTAGGTTGTTAACACATCTTGGCTATTGTGGGTACTGCTGCAGTGAACTTGAAAGTGCTAATATGTCTTGGAGATCCTGATTTAAATTAACTTGGACAAATACACTAATGTGAATGGGTAATATACATATGGTAGTTCTTTTTTCTATTTTTTAACATTTGAGTAACCTTCATACTTTTCATAATGGTTGAACCATTTACCATCCCATGAACAGGTAAAAGTATCCTTATTTTCTTCAGAACCTCACCAGCTTTTGCTAGAATTTCTTATTTTTCTGATTGCAGTCATTCTAACAGGTATGAAGTGATATGTCATTGTGTGTTTGATTTTCATATCCCTGATGATCAGTAGCAATAGTAAACTCCTTTTCAGTATGTCTGTGTAAACAGAACTCTATTCAAGTCCCTTGCATATTTGAAAGAAAGGCTGCTAAACTTTTTGCTATTATGTTGTAGAAGTTTCTTATATATTTTGGAAATTTACCCCTTATCAGATATATGGGGGCTCATCTTTCCATAGGGCCAATCGTGTAATGTGCCTTATATTAGGCATTTTGCTGTTTTCATAGCAAAATTTTGAGGCAGGTATAGTTTTTACCTCTAATTACAACTATATACATAAACTGATCTTCAGGGAGGTTGGGAAATATTTAATGTCACACAGTACTGGTGTGCATGGATGTCTGTATAGCCAAGGCACTCAAGTTTTCCCTGGTAAGCAGAGTGCAAATTATTAGCTGAAGTGTTATTTACTTATTATCATAATGTTTACTTACTAATTACTATTAATACATCAAGTAAGTGTATGTTGTATTTACTTTATTATTATTGTACTGTGGTTCAACAAGTTATACTAATATATTACCAGTGGATTCTATGTCACTCATCATTTATTTATTTAGGGAAAAATACCCAGTGATTCACTGGTGGAATGAATGACTGATGGAGCTTCATTCCCTGGGTGTACTAAGAAAGTCTGAAAACACACCAAAGGTCATTTCAAAAAAGAGCCTGATAGAGTTTACCAAGTTAATAGCTGTAGTGTAAATTAGCACAAGATATTTGGGGGGTACTAGTGGAAAAGCTTCTAAATGCATACAGTCCAGATACTGAGACAATTTTGAAGATAATGAGCTGAGAGGAATTTGGGTTTCTAGTAGAAGGAGAAGCAGCAAACCAACAAGCAACAGTAAGAACTGGACATGGAAAAATGAACTGATTCAAAATAGGGAAAGGAGTAAGTAAAGGCAGTATATTGCCACCCCACTTATTTAACTTATATGCAGAGTACATCAAACAAAATGCTGGGCTGGATGAAGCACAAGCTGGAACCAAGATTGCCAGGAGAAATATCAATAACCTCAAGTATGAAGATGACAACTCCCTTAGGGCAGAAAGCAAAGATGAACTAAAGATCATCTTGATGAAAGTGAAAGAGGAGAGTGAAAAAGTTGGCTTAAAACTCTACATTCAAAAAACTAAGATCATAGCATTCGATCCCATCACTTCATGGGAAATAGATGGGAGGAAAATGAACGCAGTGACAGACTTTATTTTCTTGAGCTCCAAAATCACCAAGGACTGAGACTGCAGTCATGAAATTAAAAGACGCTTGCTCGTGGGAAGAAAACTATACCAAACCTAGACAGTGTATCAGAAAGCAGAGATATCACTTTGTTGACAAAGGTCCCTATACTCGAAGTTATAGTTTTTCTAGTAGTCATGTATGGATGTCAGAGTTGGACCATAAAGAAGGCTGAGCACTGAGGAACTGATGCTTTTGAACTGTGGTGCTGGAGAAGACACATGAGAGCCCATTGGACAGCAAGGAGATCAAACCAGTCAATCCTAAAGGAAATCAACTCTGAATATTCACTGGAAGGACTGATATTGAAGCCGAAGCTCCAATATTTTGCCCTCCTGATGTGAAGAGCCAACTCATTGGAAAACACATTGATGTTGGGAAATATTGAAGGCAGGAGGGGAAGGGGACGACAGAGGATGAAATGGTTGGATGAAAACATCCAACCATCACTGAGTCAATGGACATGAGTTTGAGCAAACTCTGGGAGATAGTGAAGGACAAGGAAGTCTGGCATGCTGCAGTCCATGGGGTCGCAAAGAGTCGGACACAAATGAGCAACTGAACAGCAACAAACAGTACTAGACCACAAATGACTCATGGTCGTGGGGCAGCAAAAGTAGAGTTTCATGAAGGGCCCCAGTCTATGAGCTTATGGCTGAGAAACCTGAGGGATCATGTTGTCCTGTTCAATTCCATTATGGAGCCATGTGAAAACACAGCTGAAATGAGACTGTTAGTACTGGAAAATCATGATAGACTTGGTTAAGTCTATCTTAACCAAGTTAAGTCTATCTTAATGGTTAAGTCATTTAAGTGTCAAGAAAAGCCCAGAGATCAGTAGAACATGGTATAAGGGGAATTTAGAAAAACTGTGGTGCAGCAAAAGTAGAGTTTCATGAAGGGCCCCAGTCTATGAGCTTATGGCTGAGAAACCTGAGGGATCATGTTGTCCTGTTCAATTCCATTATGGAGCCATGTGAAAACACAGCTGAAATGAGACTGTTAGTACTGGAAAATCATGATAGACTTGGTTAAGTCTATCTTAACCAAGTTAAGTCTATCTTAATGGTTAAGTCATTTAAGTGTCAAGAAAAGCCCAGAGATCAGTAGAACATGGTATAAGGGGAATTTAGAAAAACTGTGGGTAAGGGTTACGATATGTGCATTTAGTAAACCCTAGTCATTACCATTGAGGGAGAGAAGGCTGGGTGCTGAAGGTGAAATGGAATAGGGTAGTAAGTTTTCCATACCAGATGCGTAGGGAGCTGGGGAATGTGGGAAGCACAATCTTAACCATGGAGGAGCAGTACCATTGTCAAAGAATTCCTCATGTTTCCTAACTGGTGCATGACATGGGCACTGGGGTTTTGAGACAGGTATTGAGTGACTCACTCTGCACTCCCTCAGTTAAGGGTGAGGAAGTCCATGGGCAACAGAGCTTTGTGATATCAGCATGAGTGTGGCAATTTATTTTTGAGATTGCAAACACATGGTATTTGGGGTGGAAAACAAGTGCATCATGCCAGATCTGGGATGCTCCCTCTGGGTGGAGCTGCCTGGTCCTTATAAAAGGCGTCTCTACCAATGTGCTGCTGTCTTCGTGATACTCAGTCATAGGTCTTCTTTGGAGCCTCTGGTGAGTACAATTTTGGAGGGTTTTAGCACTCGTGTGGTAGGATATAATCTTAGCGTAGAAATGGCTGTATTTTAACCAATTAGTGCTCTCTGTGGGAATAAGAAGATAATGAGAATTTAGGGGTAGTTTTCAGTGCTTATTCTTGACTTCTTAAATGTACTCTTAAATGTGATGAGAGGAATGCAGTCAATGGCACAATCTTAACCACGGAGAGTAAGGGAGATGAGATGCTGTGTTTCAGTGCATTCATTGTGAATGAAACCTTCCCAGCCTTCAGTCCCACTGAGTGCTGAGTTTGGGCCTTTGCATTTCTCCTCGGAAGCCAGCAGTCAAGTCAGTTAGACTAGCAACCAGGACCTCATGGGAGAAATTAGTAGAGATGTGTTTTGAGATTGGCTACAAGTTTCACATCCTGATTATTCTTCTTCAGAGTGTGTTTATAATCACATGTCACTTGTGTAAGTAATTCTTTTCTTTAGAAAGTGGTAGAATAGGGCTCCCTGTTATTGGAAGAGTAAGAGTTTCTGTTATGAACAATGCTGTCTGTTTCTATTTCAGATTCCTTGAGACCCAGGAAAGATGTCTCACCACCAGCATCCGCATCCACATCCGCATCCGCATCCACATCCATATCCACAGCAGCATCAGCATCAGCATCACCATGAGTACAAGGAGCCCTGCCATCCACCTCCAATAGGGTGCCCACCAAAGTGCCATAAGCCTTACCCATCTCATCCATGCCAACCTCCAGTGAGCCAGCAGAAATGCCCTCCTGGGCCACCATGCCCACCATGGGAGCAGAAGTGTACACCCAAGAGGAAGTAACAGCACCAGAGTTCATCTGGACCAAGAAACAACATGATCCAGGCTCTTCCACTGTCTTCCCTTCAGCCATGGTGATGGAGTGCATCTTCCTTAACCTCTCCTGGACCAACAGCTGACAGAGAAAAGGCTTGGTCCTGAAGCTGACACCACCTTGTTGGATAAAGAGCAGCAGGATCATTGCCTGATTGCTCTTTGCCTTGTGCCTGTCTGTAATCCAGGTTGTGATTTCTAGCCTGTGAGCACTTAGTGCGTCTATTCTTTGCTTCTCCAATAAAGCCTGTGTCCTAGCTGAGTCCACATTTCTTCTTATGTTTTTCTTTTGCACTTTGTGTTTTTAATGTCTCCTGTCAACTACAAGTATTCTTCTGTGTGTTCCTTTTACACCCATTGGATATTTGGAGTTAGACTTTTCCTTCACTGAGTTCAGCTTTGCCTGAAATATGTCTTTTGGATTTGATCCATCAAGGAATTCTTTCACTGGTTTCAAACGTGTCTATCTCTCTAACTTGTAGGACCCTTAAAAGAACTGAATTCTCTCAGCCTCAGTTTCCTTACCTGAGAAAATTAGGAGAGAATGTATTCAACTCAGTGTACTCATAGAAATTAATATATACCCAAATGTTTCTTAATTATTGATACATGCCAGGCCATCTCTTATATGCCAGGGGCATGATAATGGTGACCAACATCCTTATCCATCTAAATTCTTGAGGACATTTTTCACACACACACACACACACACACACACACACACACACACACATACACAGAAGACAGATAATAGTCCTGCATGTGTATATGTTAGAGAAAATTTGGACAAAAGCTGGCTTTGGGGCAATGGCTTGAGTGAAGAAATGAGTGAGCTTTGAGTGTATCTGGTATACACTGTACCATGAGAGGTGATGGCAAGTGCTAAGGCAGAGGATATTAACCACCAAAAGGACAGTGATCAAGGAGACACTGCCTCCAAATGGGGTCAGAGAGATTGTGGTCCAAAATTTAGTAATGATTTTCATTATTTATTCATAGTTTGACAGCCATACTATGCTGATGGGCTAACAGCTTCAAAATTTATATCTATGCATTACTTTGCCAACTAAGGTCCATCTAGTCAAGGCTGTGGTTTTTCCTGTGGTCATGTATGGATGTGAGAGTTGGACTGTGAAGAAGGCTGAGCGCTGAAGAATTGATGCTTTTGAACTGTGGTGTTGCAGAAGACTCTTGAGAGTCCCTTGGACTGCAAGGAGATCTAGCCAGTCCATTCTGAAG
>SJYT01075878.1:575891-590068 GCA_006410635.1 Cephalophus harveyi
ATTATACAGAGTGAAGTAAGCCAGAAAGAAAAACACCAATACAGTATACTGACACATATATATGGAATTTAGAAAGATGGCAATGATGACCCTGTATGTGAGACAGCAAAAGAGACACAGATGTATAGAAAGGACTTTTGGACTCTGTGGGAGAGGGAGAGGGTGGGATGATTTGGGAGAATGGCATTGAAATGTGTATACTATCATGTAAGAACGAAGCACAAGCCTATGTTTGATACAGGATACAGGATGCTTGGGGCTGGTGCACGGGGATGATCCAGAGAGATGATACGGGGTGGGAGGTGGGAGGGGGATTCAGGATTGGGAGCTAATATACACCCATGGTGGATTCATGTCAATGTATGGCAAAACCAACATGGTATTGTAAAGTAAAATAAAGTAAAAATAAAATTTTTTAAAAAAGGAAAAAAAATTAAAAAATAAAGACAAAAAAAAAAGAAAATAGATGTGATAGTAGAAAATTACATAAAGTTGAGACTTTGAACTTCAGCATAGTATGGGTGGAAAACTGTGAATAGATTCTCAAAATCTTTGCTACATCTTTCAGATCCAATGTCTTCAACCCCATTTGGAGACATTGTCTCTTGGGTGACTGTTCTCCCTGCAGTTACTCTGCCCTGCCTCAGCACTCACCATCACCTCTCACTGGTACAGTGTACCCCAGATACTCAAGGCTCACTCTTCTCTTCACTCAAGTATTTGCTCTACAAGTCACTTTGGAAAACCTTTTCTACACAGTTGTCTCTAAAATATCCCCATGCATCACTATTATTTGCCTTGTACCTGCACGTGTGTGTGTGTGTGTGTGTGTAAACTTCCTTCAAGAGTTGAGATGGAAAAAGGACTTTAGTCACCATCCTCATGTCCCTAGCACATAAGAGACTGCCTGGCATGTGTTAATAATTAGGAAACATTTGTGAATAAATTAATTTCTATGAGTACACTGAGTTGAATAGAGTCTGTGGAAACAGCGTCAGACTTTATTTTTGGGGCTCCAAAATCACTGCAGATGGTGACTGCAGCCATGAAATTAAAAGATGTTTACTCCTTGGAAGAAAAGTTATGACCAACCTAGACAGTATATTCAAAAGCAGAGGCATTACTTTGCCGACTAAGGTCCATCTAGTCAAGGCTATGGTTTTTCCTGTGGTCATGTATGGATGTGAGAATTGGACTATGAAGAAGGCAGAGTGCCAAAGAATTGATGTTTTTGAACTGTGGTGTTGGAGAAGACTCTTGAGAGTCCCTTGGACTGCAAGGAGATCTAACCAGTCCATTCTGAAGGAGATCAGCCCTGGGATTTCTTCGGAGGGAATGATGCTAAAGCTGAAACTCCAGTATTTTGGCCACCTCATGCAAAGAGTTGACTCATTGGAAAAGACTCTGATGCTGGGAGGGATTGGGGGCAGGAGGAGAAGGGGATGACAGAGGATGAGATGGCTGGATGGCAACACGGACTCGATGGACGTGAGTTTGAGTGAACTCTGGGAGTTGGTGATGGACAGGGAGGCCTAGCATGCTGTGATTCATGGGGTCGCAAAAGTCGGACACAACTGAGCGACTGAACTGAAATGAACTGGTTTTACAAATAAGGAAACTGAGACTCAGAGAATTCAATTCTTTTCAGGGTCTTCAAGGTAGACAAAGATAGAAACAAGTCTGAAACCAATGAAGTAATTCTTTGATGGATCCAGTCCAAACATACATTCTTCAGGCAAAGCTGAACTCAATAGTGGAAAAGTCTAATTCTGATAATCCAATGGGAATGAAAAGGAACATTCAGAAGAACACTTCTGTCAGAAACTTACAGAAGAAATGAAAAACACTTTTTTCCAAAAACAGAAACGAAAGAAAGAAATACTAATGGGCTATGAATATGCTTTATTGGAGAAGCAAAGGAATAGACACACTATTTGCTCATGGGGTAGAGATCACAACATGGATACAGACACACAGATGGCAAAGAGAGATCAAGCGATGAACCTACTGCTCTTCCACCAACATGGTCTCAGCTTCAGGAACCAAGCCATTTCTCTGTCAGCTGTCAGTCCAGGAGGGAGATTAAGGAAGATGCAATCCATCACCATGGCCGAAGGGAGGACAACGGAAGAGCCTGGATCTTGTTTCTTGGTCCAGATGAAATCTGGTGCTGTTACTTCCACTTGGATGGACACTTCTGCTCCCATGGTGGGCATGGTGGCCCAGGAGGGCATTTCTGCTGACTCACTGGAGGTGGGCATGGATGGGGTGGGCAGGGCTTATGGCACTTCGGTGGGCACACTATTGGAGGTGGATGGCAGGGCTCCTTGCACTGATGGTGATGTTGATACTGATGCTGCTTTGGATTTGGATGCGGATGCGGATGCTGGTGGTGAGACATCCTTTCTGGGTCTCAAGGAATCTGAAATACAAACAGACAACATCCTTCATAACTAGAGTCTGATTGATAGAACATTTAGCTGTGCCAAAAACCCATCACTAAGGACTCTTCTTGATTCCTAATACAGTCTTCATGGTTTTTTAGAGCTTCTTTAACCTTCTTTTTTAGTATCTCTTGCCCTCAGATCTTCAGTCTTTTCTGGTTAGTCTCCCCTTCTACCACTTTCTAAAACAAAATTACCTACACAGGTGTTGTATGAATACAAACATACTCTGAAGAAGAATCTGGATAATAAACTTGTAGCCAATCCCCAAACAAATCTCTACTTATTTCTCCCATGAGGTCTTGGTTGCTGGCCAAGCTGACCTGACTGTGGGCTTCTAAGGAGAAATGCAAAGACCCAAACCAGGCACTCAGTGGGATTGCATGCTGAGAAGGGGGCATTTGGAACTAATGTGTGCTGTGCGGTAGCACAGTAGCTCATCCCCCTTACTGTCTCTCAGGTTAAGCCTGTGCCTCTGACTCCATTTTCTCCTCATATTTAAGATCGCATTCATGACCAAATACCAAAAATTTACCCCTAAATCCTCATTATCTTCTTTTTCCCATACAGAGCACGAATTGCTTCAACTAAAGCCACTTCTACCACCAAATTAAACCCAACACCCAAGTTCCATAAAGATCTCTAAGAGTTGTGCTTACCAGAGGCTCCAAAGAAGACCGTCAAGACAATTACAGCACTGTGGTGGAGACTCCTTTTATAAGTACCAGGCAGCTCCACCCAGGGGGAACATCCCAGGACTGGCATGATGCACTTGTTTCCCACCCCAAATTCCATGCACTTGCAATCTCAAAAATAAATTGCCACACTCATGCTGATATAACAAATCTCCCTCGTCCATGGACTTCTTTATCCTTCACTAAGGAAGTGCAGAGTGATTCACTGGAGACCTTGTCACATACTCCCTCTGTCATTGTTATGCACCAGTTAGAAAACAAAACAAAGGTAAAAACCCAAACTGAGAAAGACTCAAAATGCAAAAAAAAAAAAAAAGCCAACAACAACAATCTATGGACATAACTGAGAGTAATAAGAGAATGAAAGCCCTAGGGTGACAAGTGTTGGGGAAACCTACAGGTCAACAAGATTCTACTGAGACAGTTTTCCAGGTTAACAGAAATATATTTCCAATTGGAAACTGTATCTAATATAAAGATGGAAAGAATGAGGGGCCAGTTAATTTAAAGAAATACATTAGTCAGCTGTGGTGGTAATTGATTAGCACTCTACTCTCTGGAAAGGAAAAGAAATGTATGTGTAGGCATTGCTACTCACAGCATAACAACTACACATACTACACATTTATTACATTGAACTTTTTTAAAATGTATTTACTTTTAATTGGAGGGTAATTGCTTTACAAGGTTATGCTGCCTTCATATAGTAGCATCAATCAGCAACAGGTATCCATATGCCTCCTCACTCTTTAACCTCCCGGCCACCTCCCATGCCATCCCAACTCACTAGGGTGTCACAGAGCACCAGGTTGAGTTCCTTGTGTCATACAGCAAATTCCCACTTTCTTTCTATTTTAGGTATGGCAATGTATATGTTTCCATGTTCCTCTCTCAATTCATCCCACACTCTCCTTTCTCCACTGTGACAAGTCTGTTCTCTATGTCTGTATCTCTCTTGCTACCTTGCAAATAGGCTCATCAATGTCGTTTTTCTAGATTCCATATATATGCATCACTATACGATATTTGTTTTTCTCTTTCAACTTACTTCACTCTGTATAACAGGCTCTAGGTTCATCCACCTCACAGCATTGACTTAAATTTGTTCCTTTTAATGTTGAGTAATATTTCATTGTATACATGTGCCCCAACTTCTTTATCCATTCATCTAGGTTGCTTCCATGTCCTGACTATTGTCAATATTGCTGTGATGAATATTGGGATACATGTGTCCTTTTCAGTTATGGTTTCCTCAGAGTATATGCCCAGTAGTGGGATTGCTGGGTCATTTGATAGTTTTATTCCCTAGTTTCTTAAGGAATCTCGATACTGTTCCCCATAATGACTCTATCAGTTTACATCCCGACCAATAGTGCAAGAAGGTTCCCTAGTCCCTTTTCTCTTTGAAGGCTGAGCTCTAAAGAAATGATGCTTTTGAACTGTGGTGTTGGAGAACACTCTTGAGTATCCCGTGGACTGCAAGGAGATCCAACCAGTCAATCCCAAAGGAAATCAACCCTGAATAGTCCCCTGGAAGGACTGATGCTGAAGCTGAAATTCCAATACTTTGGCCCCCTGAGGCAAAGAGTCAACTCAATGAAAAAGACCCTGATGCTAGGAAAGATTGAAGGCAGGAGGAGAAGGGGGCAACAGAAGATGAGGTGGTCGGATAGCATCACCAATTCAATGGACATGAGTTTTTGCAAACTTCAGACAGTAGTGAAGGACTGAGAAGCCTGACCTGCTGCAGTCCACTGAGTTGCAAAGTGTTGGACATCGCTTAATGACTGAATCACAACAATGTCAAAGAGTGTTCTTTCTATGTTTTCCTCTAAGAGTTGTAGGGTTAATGGTCTTACATTTAGGTCTTTAATCCATTTTGAGTTTATCTTTGTGTATGGTGTTATCTTTGTGTATAGGCTTCTCTTGTAGCTCAGATGGTAACGTGTCTGCCTGAAATGTGGGAGACCCAGGTTCAATCCCTGGGTTGTGAAGATCCCCTGGAGAAGGAAATGGCAACCCACTCCAGTACTCACTCTTGCTTGAAAAATTCCATGGATGGAGGAGCCTGGTAGGCTACCGTCCTGGGATCACAAGGAGTTGGCAAGGAATGAGCGATATCACTTTCATTTTTCACTTTCATGCATTGGAAAAGGAAATGGCGACCCACTCCAGTTTTCTTGCCTGGAGAATCCCAGGGATGGGGGAGCCTGGTGGGCTGACATCTATGGGGTCTCACAGAGTCGGACACGACTGAGCAACTTCATTTTGTGTGGTGTTAGGGAGTTTTCTAATTTCATTCTTTTACATATAGCTGATCAGTTTTCCCAGCACCACTTATTAAAGGAACTATCTTTTCTCCTTTGTATTCTTTCCTCCTTTGTCAAAGATAAGGTGTCCAGAGGTTCATGGGTTTATCTGGGCTTTCTATCTTGTTCCATTGGTCTATATTTCTGGGTTTGTACCAGTACGATTCTGGTGTGATGACTGTAGCTTTGCGATACTACATGTTTTAAAATTGATCTTAGTTATTAACATTTTTAATCACTTTTTCAAGTCCAGACGATCCACCAAGCGATTAATCAAGTCCTGATTTGTAGCCTTGTCCACAATTGTACCTCATAAGTTTGAAAGAACACTCAACTTGTAGTGCTAGCAGACTTTAAATTCCCAAAAGAATGAAGGAAAGAGGAAAAGGAAGAAGAAAAAAAGAAAGTAGAGGAACGGAAGAAGGGGGGGACGAGGAGTGGGAAGAGGAGACAACTTAAGATGCCAAAGCAAAAATCAAATACAGGAAAGGCATAGGCTAAATATGGAGCAAATTATAAGATTATCACAACCTCAATGGGAAAAGTACTGCTTCTTTATATGGCATAGGGGTCCAGGTATGAAATTCATAGATTAAAAAGTAACAACACTGACAAGGTATGCTTATGTGTTGAGCAGTTTTGATGCACCCACAGTAACATTGGATCCTCATTGTGCTTTCTGCGAGCTGACACAGTTCTAAGTGCTTTAAATATACGTATAAATGTAAGGCTCCCAAGCTAACCTATAAAATGACTACTGTTACTATTCCAGTTTTAAAGAGAAGAAAATGAGACCTTAAAATGAGACACAAACACCTTGAGCAAATTACTCAAAATCATAGAGTTATTAAGCAGCAGAACCACGGAGTGAACTCAGGAAGGCTGGTAATAGGATCTGTGATCTCAGAAACATGATTGTGGTCACTTCTAGTGGAGAAGGTATGAGGTGAAATTTATTTAGGAAGCTTGGGTCTTTTGAAGGGTTGGTAATGTTCTTTTGTTTTATCTTCATCTTTCTTGACAATAAAGAGATCAATCTAGGTTTACCCATTTTATACAGCAAAGCTTTATGAACATTCTGAATGTGTTGATCACGTAGAACTCCAAAAATCAAACAAAATTTTATTTTTTGTTTTCCTTTTTCTTGTTTTTCTTCAAGACAAAACTGGGGAGGGAATTGTGTCAATAATATTAGTTCAGAATCCTGCCCGAGAGTACAAAGTCAAACCTCCTAAAAATAAAATCACTTCTTAGTTTTGGAAGCACAAGAGTAAAATTCTCTGTGCATTTGCTTACATATAAGGTGATGGAAATTAATGGAGTCAACTTCCCTATAATATGGGAACATTGTTAATAATAGACCTATTTTCATATGGTCACTCTCATAAAATAAACTTTTGTTTTACAAAAGAATTAATTTATTCCTCGGCCCTTATAACCATTAAAAAAAAATGTCTTTAAAGATCATATGTACTTTCAGATAAAAGAAAATAGCTGTGATAGTAGAGAATTACATAGAAAGTTGAGACTCTGAAATTCAGCATAGTATGGTTGGAAAACTGTGAATAAATTATCAAAATCTTTGCTACATCTTTCAGATCCAAAGTCTTCAACCCCATTTGGAGACACTGTCTCTTGGATGACGGTTCTCCTTGCAGTTACTCTGCCCTGCATCAGCACTTGCCATCGCCTCTCACTGGTACAGTGTACCCCAGATATTTCAGGCTCACTCTTCTCTTCACTCAAGTCTTTGCCCTAAAAGTCACTTTGGGAGAGCTTTTCTACACAGTTGTCTCTAACATTCCCCCTGCATCACTATTATTTGCCTTGTATCTGCACGTGTGTGTATGGGTGTGTTTGTGCAAACTCCCTCCAAGAGTTTAGATAGGAAAAGGACTTTAGTCACCATCCTCGTGTCCCTAGCACATAAGAGACTGCCTGGCATGTGTTAATAATTGGGAAACACTTGTGAATAAATTAATTTCTATGAGCACACTGAGTGGAATAGAGTCTTGCCTAGTGGTTTTACAAATAAGGAACCTGAGACTCAGAGAATTCAATTCTTTTCAGGGTCTTCAAGACAGATAGAAACAAGACTGAAACCAATGAAGGAATTCTTTGGTGTATCCAGTCCAAAGGACATATTTCAGGCAAAACTGAACTCAGAGATGGAAAAGTCTAATTCTGATAATCCAATGGGAATGAAAAGGAACACTCAGAAGAAACTTGCAGTTGAGAGAAGAGATGAAAAACATTATATGCAAAAAGAAAACCCAAAAAAAAGGGAAAGAAAGAAATACATAATGGGCTATGAATATGCTTTATTGGAGAAGCAAAAGAATAGACACACTAATTGCACACGAGTTAGAGATCGCAACGCAGATTACAGATGGCACATGGCACAGAGAGATCAAGCGATGATCCTGCTGCTCTTCTTCCAACAACGTGGTGTTTCAGCTTCAGAAGCAAGCCTTTTCTCTGTCAGCTGTCAGTCCAGGAGGGAGTTTAAGGAAGATGCACTCTGTCACCATGGCCGAAGGGAGGACAACAGAAGAGCCTGGATCATGTTGTTTCTTGGTCCAGATGAAATCTGGTGCTGTTACTTCCACTTGGGTGGACACTTCTGCTCCCATGGTGGGCATGGTGGCCCAGGAGGGCATTTCTGCTGGCTCACTGGACGTGGGCATGGATGGGGTGGACAAGGCTCATGGCGCTTTGGTGGGCACACTTTTGATGGAGGATGGCAGGGCTCCTTGCACTGATGGTGATGCTGATGCGGATGCTGGTGTGGATGCGGATGCGGATGCGGATGCGGGTGCTGGTGGTGAGACATCTTTCCTGGGTCTCAAGGAATCTGAAATACAGACAAGATTCTTCATAGCTGAGAGTCCGATTGGTAGCACATTTAGCTGCACCAACAACCCTCCCATCACTAAGGACTCTTCTGGATTCCTAATACAGACTTAATGTGTTTTAGAGCTTCTTCACCCTTCTTTTTTAATATCTCTTGCTCTCAGATCTTCAGTCTTTTTGATTTGTCTCTCCTTCACCACTTTCTAAAACAAAATTACCTACACAGGTGTTGTACGAATGCAAACATACTCTGAAGAAGAATCTGGATAATAAACTTGTAGCCAATCCCCAAATAAATCTCTACTTCTTTCTCCCATGAGGTCTTGGTTGCTGGCCAAGCTGACCTGACTGTGGGCTTCTGAGGAGAAATGCAAAGCCCCAAACCAGGCACTCAGTGGGACTGAATCCTGAAAAGGGTGCATTTAGAACTAATGTGTGCTGTGCAGTGGCACAGTATCTCATCCCCCTTACTCTCTCAGGTTAAGCCTGTGCCTCTGACTCCTTTTTCTCCTCACATTTAACATCACATACATGACCAAATACCAAAAATTTACCCCTAAATCCTCATTATCTTCTTTTTCCCAGTCAGAGCACTAATTGCTTCAATTAAAGCCACTTCTTCCCCCAGATTAAACCCAACACCCCAGTTCCAAAACGATCTCTAAGAGCTGTGCTCACCAGAGGCTCCAAAGAACAACTGTGACCGTCACGACAATGACAGCACTGTGACGGAGACTCCTTTTATAAGGACCAGGCAGCTCCACCCAGCGGGAACACCCCAGAACTGGCATGATGCACTGTTTCCCACCCCAAATTCCATGCGCTTGCAATCTCAAAAATCAATGCCCCAGTCATACGGATATCACACAGTTCCCTTGTCCATGGACTTGCTCACCCTTCAGTGAGGAATTACAGAGTGATTCATTTGAGAATTTGTCTCATACTTCCTCTACCAGTGTCATGCGCCATTTAGGAAATATGAGGATGCTTGAGAATGGTGTTATTCTTCCATAGATAGAGATGTTGCTTCCCCCTCTTGCCAGCTCAAAGAATCTGGTACATAAAACTTACTGCCCCATTCCATTTCATCTGTCAGCACCTGGCTTTTTCTCCATTGATGACAGAGACCAGGGTTTACTAACTGCACATATTTTAACTCCTACCTACAGTTTTTCTAAACTCGCCTTGTACCATATACTACTTCTTGACAGTTAAGTGACTTAAACCTGGCCACAAAGTCTGCCTTGATTTTTTAGTGCAAGCAGTCTCGTGTCAGGTGTGCTTTCACATGGCTCATACACGGACTTGAACAGCACAACAGGATCCCTCACTTTTTAAGGCGATAAGTCACAAGCTCCGGGCCCTTACTGAAGCTCTACTTTTGTAGGTTTATGCACTGATCTGAACTCTGCAGACCCATGATCTGAGCCACTTGTGGTCTACTAGAAACTCAAATTCCTCTCCTCGCATTATTTTCAAAATGAACTCAGTGCCTGGGCTATGTCCATTTAGAAGCTTTTCCACTAATAATCCCTAAATATCTTGCACTTCTTTCCCTTGCTGCTGCTGCTGCTTCTGGTAAGTCGCTTCAGTCGTGTCTGACTCTGTGCGACCCCATAGAGGGCAGTCCACCAGGCTCTCCCGTCCCTGGGATTCTCCAGACAAGAATACTGGAGTGGGTTGCCAATTCCCCTACAAAAGTTAATTCAATTGACTCTATCAGGTCCTTTATTTAAATGACACTTAGTGTGTTTTCAGACATCCCTTAGTACACTCAGGGAATGAACCTCAATGAATCATTGATTCAGCAACTCAGTCCATGGGTATTTGTCCTTAAATAAATAAAATAGGGGTGACATAGAATCCATTGATAATTTATTAGTATAATTTTTGACCAACAGTAAACTTCAGCTAATAATATTTGCTATGCCTTTCAGGGGAAAACTTGAGTACCTTGGCTTTCAGTTCTGTTCAGTTCAGTCCTATCCAGTCACTCAGTCATGTCTGACTCTTTGCAACACCATGAAACTACAGTACCCCAGACTTCCCTGTCCATCACCACCTCCCAGAACTTGCTCAAGCTCATGTCCATCGAATTGGTGATGCCATCCAAACATCTCATCTTCTATCATTCTGTTTCCTCCTCCTTCAATCTTTCCTAGCATCAAGATCTTTTCCAATGAGTCAGTTCTTCACACCAAGTGGCCAAATTATTGACGCTTCATCATCAGTCCTTCCAATGAATATTCAGGACTGATTATCTTTACTACTGACTGGTTGGATCTCCTTGCAATCCAAGGGACTCTCAAGAGTCTTCTTCAGCACCACAGTTCAAAAGCATCAATTATCTGGCTCTCAGCTTTCTTTAACGTCCAACTATAACACCCATACATGAATGACTACTGGAAAAACCATAGCTTTGACTACATGGACCTTTGTTAGCAAAGTAAAGTCTCTGCTTTTTAATATGTTGTCTAGGTTGGTCATAGCCTTTCTTCCGAGGAGCAAGTGTCTATTAATTTCATGGCTGCAGTCACCATCTGCAATGATTTGGAGACCGGGAAAATAAAGTCTCTTACTATTTCCATTGTTTCCCCATCTTTTTGCCATGAAGTGATGGGACCAGATGCCATGATGTTAGTTTTCTGAATGTTGAATTTTAAGCCAACTTTTTCACTCTCTCTTTCACTTTCATCAAGAGGCTCTTTAGTTCTTCTTCACTTTATGATATAAGGGTGGTGTCATCTTCATATCTGAAGTTATTGATATTTCTTCTGGCAATCCTGAGTCCAGCTTGTGCTTCATCCAGCCCAGCATTTCTCATGATGTAAGCTGCATATACGTTAAATAAGCAGTGTGACAATATGCAGGCTTGATGCACTGCTTTCCCAATTTTGAACCAGTCCATTGTTCCACGTCTGGTTCTAACTGTTGTTTCTTGACCTGCATACACATTTCCCAGGAAGCAGGTAAGGTGGTCTGGTATTCCCATCTCTTCAAGAATTTTCCACAGTTTGTTCTGATTTACACAGTCAAAAGTTTTAGCAGAGCCAATGAAGCATAAGTAGATATTTTTGGCATTATCTTGGCTTTTATATGATCTGACAGATGTTGGTAATTTGATCTCTGGTGTCTCTACCTTTTCATTTCTTTTTTAAAATTAATTACTTTATTTTAATTGGATGATAACTTTACAACATTGTAGTGATTTGCCATATGCTGAATTGGCATGAATCAGCCAGGATGCACAAGTGTCCACCTATCCTGAATTCCCCTTCTTGCTCCCTCCCCACCCCATCCCCCTCGGTTGTCCCAGAGCACCAGCCTTGAGTGCCCTGCTTCATGCATTCAACTTGCACTGGTCATCTATTTTACATATGGTAATATACATGTTTCAGTGCTATTCTCTCAAATCCTCCCACCACTGCCTTATCCCACAAAGTCCAAAAGTCTATTCTTTACATCTGTGTTTCTTTTGCTGCCTTGCATATAGGATATCATTATTGTCTTTCTAAATTTCATATATATGCATTAATATACCGTTTTGGTGTTTTTCTGACTTACTTCACTCTGCATAATAGACTCCAGTTTCATCCACCTCATTAGAACTGACTCAAATGTGTTCTTTTTTAAAGCTGAGTAATATTCCAATGTATATATGTAACACAACTTCCTTATCCATTTGTCTGCTGATGGACATCTAGGTTGCTTCATACCTACCTATTGTAAACAGAACTGCCATGAACATGTGTCTCTTTCAATTCTAGTTTCCTTGATGTGTATGCCCAGCAGTGGGATTACTCAGTCATATGGCAGTTCTATTTCCAGTTTTTTAAGGCATCTCCACACTGTTCTCCAGAGTTGCTGTACCAGTTTGCATTCCCATCAACGTTGTGTGAGGGTTCCCTTTTCTCCACACCCTCTCCAGCATTTATTGTTTATAGACTTTTTGATGATGGCCATTCTGACTCGCATGAGATGATACCTCATTGTGGTTTTGATTTGCATTTCTCTAGTAATGAGTGATGTTGAGTATCTTTTCATGTGTTTGTTAGCCATCTGCATGTCTTCTTTGGGGAAATGTCTGTTTAGTCTTTTTCCCCACTTTTTGAGTGGGTTTTTTGTTTTTCCGGTATTGAGCTGCATGAGCAGTTTGTATATTTTGGAGATTAATTCTTTGTCAGTTGTTTCATTTGCTATTATTTTCTTCTATTCTGAAGGCTGCCTTCTCACCTTGGTTATAGTTTCTTTCATTGTGCAAAAGCTTTTAAATTTAATTAGGTCCCTTTTGTTTATTTTTGTTTTTATTTCTATATACCTAGGAGGTGTGTCACAGAGGATCTTGCTGTGACTTACATCAGAGAGTGTTCTGCCTATATTTTCTTCTAAGAGTCTTATAGTTCTTGGTCTTACATTTAGATCTTTAATCCATTTTGAGTTTATTTTTGTGTATGGTGTCAGAAAATGTTCCACTTTCATTCTTTTACACATGGTTGACCAGTTTTCCCAGCACCAGTTGTTAAAGAGATTGTCTTTTATCCATTGTAAATTTTTGTCTCCTCTGCCAAAGATAAGGTGTCTATAGTGAATAGTGAAAGTGCTCAGTCGTATCCGACTCTTTGCGACCCTGGGTACTGTAGCCCACCAGGCTCCTCCATCCATGGGATTCTCCGGGCAAGAATACTGGAGTGGGTTGCCATTTCCTTCTCCAGGAGTTTCCCGACCCAGGGATTGAACCCAGGTCTACCACATTGCAGGCAGATGCTTTAACCTCTGAGCCACCAGGGAAGCCCAAGGTGTCTGTAGGTGTGTGGATTTATCTCTGGCCTTTCTATTTTGTTCTATTGATCTGTATTTCTGTCTCTGTGCCCATACCATACTGTCCTGATGACTGTATCCCTGTACTTGCCAACCTTACATGTTAATTTTCTATGTGTCTTTGACATAAAATACTATGAGCTCCTTAGTGCAAGGATTGTGTCTTATTTCAACCTTGTACTTCCACTATATACCCCAGAGCTTGGAACATAATAAGGATCAAAGAAATTTTTTGAAATAAGTAAATAAACATTGGTGGGAGTCATAACTGGATTTTAATTATCCATTCAATCAATAATTATTGATTGTTATAATCAACAATTACTGTGATAAATACGGTACCTAATGTTCAGATGCAGAGATGAAACAAAATCATACCCGTGATCTTGAGAATGTTATCAAGTGAGGGAGAGAATTGCTTGCAGAAGATCAGAACATAAGGGCATGGAAGCATGGTAAGAACTATGCACAGAGTTGAGTGCAGCTTTGCTCACATGTGATTTGAAGAAAAAGTAACTGAAGGACTAGTGGACAAACTGTCTTCCTCATGGATGAAGTTATACTCAGAAAATGAGAATGTAATTGTCTGTACATTCCAAAAAGGAGACTATCTGTGCCAAAGGCATGTGATTTCTGAGGCAAATAGTCTTTCCATTACCATCAGCTCAGTTCAGTCACTCAGTCGTGTCCAACTCTTTGTGACCCCATGAATCACAGCAGGCCAGGCCTTCCTGTCCATCACCAACTCCCTGAGTTTACCCAAACTCATGTCCATGGAGTCAGTGATGCCATCCAGCCATCTCATCCTCTGTGGTCCCCTTCTCCTCCTGCCCCCAATCCCTCCCAGCATCAAGCTCTTGTCCACTACATTCAGTTCAGTTCAGTTCAGTCGATCAGTCGTGTCTGACTCTTTGTGACCCCATGAATCGCAGCACGCCAGGACTCCCTGTCCATCACCATCTCCCGGAGTTCACTCAGACTCACATCCATGGAGTCAGTGATGCCATCCAGCCATCTCATCTTCGGTCGTCCCCTTCTCCTCCTGCCCCCAATCCCTC
>SJYT01075878.1:590197-603347 GCA_006410635.1 Cephalophus harveyi
CCTCTCTTCTTTTCACAGCTATTTGTAAGGCCTCCCCAGACAGCCATTTTGCTTTTTTGCATTTCTTTTCCTTGGGGATGGTCTTGATCCCTGTCTCCTGTACAATGTCACGAACCTCATTCCATAATTCATCAGGCACTCTATCTATCAGGTCTAGGCCCTTAAAACTATTTCTCACTTCCACTATACTATCATAAGGGATTTGATTTAGGTCATACCTGAATGGTCTAGTGGTTTTCCCTGCTTTCTTCAATTTAAGTCTGAATTTGGTAATAAGGAGTTCATGATCTGAGCCACAGTCAGCTCCTGGTCTTGTTTTTGTTGACTATATAGAGCTTCTCCATCTTTGGCTGCAAAGAATATAATCAATCTGATTTTGGTGTTGACCATCTGGTGATGTCCATGTGTAGAGTCTTCTCTTGTGTTGTTGGAAGAGGTTGTTTGCTATGACCAGTGCGTTATCTTGGCAAAACTCTATTAGTCTTTGCCCTGCTTCATTCCGCATTCCAAGGCCAAATTTGCCTGTTACTCCAGGTGTTTCTTGACTTCCTACTTTAGCATTCCAGTCCCCTATAATAAGAAGGACATCTTTTTGGGGTGTTAGTTCTAAAAGGTCTTGTAGGTCTTCATAGAACTGTTCAACTTCAGCTTCTTCAGCGTTACTGGTTGGGGCATAGACTTGGATTACTGTGATATTGAATGGTTTGCCTTGGAAACGAACAGAGATCATTCTGTCATTTTTGAGATTGCATTCAAGTACTGCATTTCGGACTCTTTTGTTGACCATGATGGCTACTCCATTTCTTCTGAGGGATTCCTGCCCACAGTAGTAGACATAATGGTCATCTGAGTTAAATTCACCCATGCCAGTCCATTTTAGTTCGCTGATTCCTAGAATGTCGACGTTCACTCTTGCCATCTCCTATTTGACCACTACCAATTTGCCTTGATTCATAGACCTGACATTCCAGGTCCTATGCAATATTGCTCTTTACAGCATTGGACCTTGCTTGTATCACCAGTCACATCCACAGCTGGGTATTGGTTTTGCTTTGGCTCCATCCCTTCATTCTTTCTGGACTTATTTCTCCACTGACCTCCAGTAGCATATTGGGCACCTACTGACCTGGGGTGTACCTCTATCAGTATCCTATATTTTGGCTTTTCATACTGCTTATGGGGTTCTCAAGGCAAGAATACTGAAGTGGTTTGCCATTCCCTTTTCCAGTGGACTACGTTCTGTCATACCTCTCCACCATGACCCGCCCGTCTTGGGTTGCCCCACAGGCATGGCTTAGTTTCATTGAGTTAGACAAGGCTGTGGTCCTAGTGTGATTAGATTGACTAGTTTTCTGTGAGTATGGTTTCAGTATGTCTGCCCTCTGATGCTCTCTTGCAACATCTACCATTTTACTTGGGTTTCTTTTACCTTGGGCGTGGGGTATCTCTTCACGGCTGCTCCAGCGAAGCGCAGCCACTGCTCCTTACCTTGGATGAGGGGTATCTCCTCCTGCTACCCTTCCTGACCTACAGCATGGGATATCTCCTCTAGGCCCTCCTGCACCTGGCAGCCGCCACTCCTTGGACGTGGGGTTGTTCCTCCCGGTCGCCGCCCTGGCCTCGGGCGCTGCCCCTGGCCTCGGACACGGGATGGCTCCTCTCAGGCTCCGCCTGTGGCCTCGACATAGGATGGCTCCTCTCAGCAGACGCCCCTGACCTCGGATGCGGGGTAGCCTTCCTCAAAAATACACCAACCTATAGCAACTGGAATTACAAGGGACAGAGCCTTGACTATGTCTGAGGCTCATGCATTTAATTCTCCATGGAAAAACTTCCCCATATATGTGATTGCTGAATAATTTTGTAAATTCCGTGTATCTTGCCAAGGGATAAAGAAACACAGTCTGAAGAAGTTGTAAAGGCACCGACACAGCAGGATTTCTTTGGTTCATCCCTTGTGTACACAAGACATAAGCGAGAAGACTCTCTAAATGTTAATGCTAGAAGGGCCACACAGGAAAAGAGCAATAGATTTTCAAAATCATAATTGGGTACCAGTATATATCAATGCCAAAACAAAAAATTGAGAGGAGTGACCCACCTTCTTGTAGAACCTAAAATGAAGCCCTCAAATCCCCCGAACCTTGGCATTCTGTCCTCAGAATTTTCTACTCACCTTCACCCTTTGCTGTTCTCCTTTCTTAAGTTTTCACTCCATCTCACTGTATTTGTGTCTCAGCCCTGAGGAGGAGCCAGAGAACCACGTAACATTGCTAAATACTCAGTTAACATCTCTACCTGGAATTCTCAGGTGCTTTAACACAGTGTACCCAAAATGAAAGCCATTTCCTTCCTTCATAACTTTGTACTCTTCTGAGAGATCAAAATTCTATGTCAACAGCATCTATTCTGTCTCCCACGGTCCAAAATGTGGAGTCATCTGAAATACTTCCATAGTTCCCAGTCCTCATCAAACATCTCTATATAGCATTTCATACTGATGTCAAATAGTACCAGTAATATCAAAGCTATTAGAAAGGAGTGTATGTATCTTTTCTAATTATGGTTTTTTCCTATCTGGAGATAGGAGATATGTCCAGGACTGGGATTGTTGGATCATATGGTATCTCATTTTTAGTTTCTTGAGGAAATTTTCTAACCTCACTAAGAGAGTTAATTCAACCCCTCTTTATTTATCCAACACTATTGGTTATGAAATATTTTAGTTATCAATGGCAGTTTCCAAGTAGCAATTACTTGTAACATTTCAAGTAACATTTAAAAATCATGTAAAATACTATTTGATAAACAAAAATCATTCACAGCCCAAAGGACAAGGATAAAGATTTTTTACATGTCCATGGGGATGAAGAAGCAGAAGCCCCTGTCTGACAGGTTGACCTCAGCAATGAATCACTGTATCATGAGGAGAGGAAAAGAGATATGAGCTAGGCCAAAGGTGAGTACACCTGGAAGTTTTGCCCAACCAGTAACTATATCCCTGAGGACAATCAGTGAGTCTGATCCTGATCTATTGCTGCTGGATGGACAGAAACTCATGAGAGCAATCTGAAGAGGGGAGGGAATGAAAGACTGAGTCTCTGCTATTTTAAAGTGACTTAGAGAAGAACAAGTACTGTATGTTTTTATTGTACTTCAGTTCAGTTCAGTTCAATCGCTCAGTCGTGTCTGACTCTTTGCAATCCCATGAATTGTAGCATGCCAGTCCTCCTTGTCCATCATCAATTCCTGGAGTTCACTCAGACTCATGTCCATCGAGTCCGTGATGCCATCCAGCCATCTCATCCTCTGTCGTCCCCTTCTCCTCCTGCCCCCATCCCTCCCAGCATCAGAGTCTTTTCCAATGAGTCAACTCTTCACATGAGGTGGCCAAAGTACTGGAGTTTCAGCTTTAGCATCATTTTTTCCAAAGAAATCCCAGGGCTGATCTCCTTCAGAATGGACTGGTTGGATCTTCTTGTAGTTCAAGGGACTCTCAAGAGTCTTCTCCAACACCACAGTTCAAAAACATCAATTCTTCAGCACTCAGCTTTCTTCAAAGTCCAGCTCTCACATCCATACATGACCACAGGAAAAAAACATAGCTTTGACTAGATGGACCTTAGTAGGCAAAGTAATGTCTCTGCTTTTGAATATGCTATCTAAGTTGGTCATAACTTTTCTTCCAAGGAGCAAACGTCTTTTAATTTCATGGCTGCAGTCACCATCTGCAGTGATTTTGGAGCCCCCAAAAATAAAGTCTGACACTGTTTCCACTGTTTCCCCATCTATTTCCCATGAAGTGACGGGACCGGATGCCATGATCTTCATTTTCTGAATGTTGAGCTTTAAGCTGACTTTTTCACTCTCCACTTTCACTTTCATCAAGAGGCTTTTTAGATCCTCTTCACTTTCTGCCATAAGAGTGGTGTCATCTGCATATCTGAGGTTATTGATATTTGTACTTGGAATCTAACAAATAATACAAATGCCAGTGTTCAGCCCCACTGGATCCAGGGTAACTTGAAGCAGGACTGCGTGGTGAGAGAGGTATATAGATTTAGAGAGAGATAAAGAAAGAACTTGCAGTTAAGGGAATAGAGGCGAGAAAGAGGCTGTATGCCTTGGTTTACATAGAAAGCCAATAAAGCCTCAGAAGAGAAACTTACACCATCTACATAAGGCCACAGGCGCCCGCTTGAATAGCGGAGGGTGCCCTGCCTTGGGCTCCCTTTCGCGTGGGTCTTAGAAGCCCATGCAAATAAGTAGACACGATGAGCTTCTATGCTCCAAACGGGAATCAGCCAGAAAATAGAGTAAGAAAGAAAAGAAGACATGTGGGAAGACAGATTTCCGAGAAACTGGTTCGTCCTTTATTTTCCAGGAAAGCTTTTATACTTTTTTTGTACATAGATATCAATGGATAATACAAAGTATTGCAGGGTCAGCAGCCCTGACCCTTATCGAGACCAGGCTTTCTCTCTGCATACCTAGATGTATACACAGGTCTTAGGTGATTTACATCATCTTCTGGCCCTGAGGCCTATTAGCATTTTATAGCCCTCTTCTGATAAGGGCCCGTCAACCAGAAAACTAATTACCCTAAAAGTGTTCTTACTAAAGTCTGGTGCCACTCTCAGAAAGCACTAATTAAGGTTACATTCTTACATAGCAAGGACACAATTTATAACAAGGAAAGAGGAGTACAGTGATTTATAACAAAGAGAAAATTCATTAACTCAAAAGTCTAGTATTGCTAACATCAAAACTACTATATTCTTTTTCTACATCCCAATTACATTGATTAATATCCTCCAGGTGCCTAAAAGATAAAGGATATGGAGGCCTGGTGGCAGTCATTAACTCAACAATGAAAACCCTCCACCAATATAATTCTTAGCTCTTTAAAAAAGGCTCTGTATCTTTAAGATATTTTAAGCTTCGTGCCTCTCATGGTTGGGGGGCTGTAAACAATCACATGTGTAGTTTTAAAAGTCCGGGTAAGGCAAGTTAGCCATCAGAGGGGTTTGAGTTGAAACACTCCTTTTATATGCAGGAGACTGTCAACAGGAGCTATAAGTTAACTTTTTCCAGAGAAAGATGGTCAGGGATAACCCATGTTAATGTCAGAAACGTTGGTGAAAGTCATAAAATAATAAGACAGACAGATTCTGATTTGGGGGTAGATGCTCGAGAAGGCCCAGGGGAGTTTCCTCGAGGCCTGATCTCACCTTTGCCTATCAGGCCTCTTCCTCATGACCTTTGCCATGGGTGGGATTCCTCATGCTGGCTCCCGGCATACAAACAAACAAATAGAATAGAAACAGACTCAAACATATACAGAACAAACTTATGGTTATCAGAGAGGAGTGGGGTGTGGATGGAGGGGCAAAATATGTGAAGGGGACTAAGAGGTACAAACTACTGAATAAGTTACAATTTTTATAACTAGTAGTTTATACCTCTTAATAATGTTTTATTTGTTAGATTCCACTCACAAGTGAAGACATACAGTATTTGTTCTTTACATTTATACGTGGACAACACAGGGAATATAGGGCTTCCCTCATAGCTCAGCTGGTAAAGAGTCTGCCCACAATGCAGGAGATTTCAGTTCAATTCCTGGGTTGGGAAGATCTAGAGAAGGGATAGGCTACCCATGCAAGTATTCTTGGGCTTCCCTGGTGGCTCAGCTGGTTAAGAATCCACCTGCAATGCAGGAGACCTGGGTTGAGAAGATCCCCTGGAGAAGGGAAAGGCTACCCATTCCAGTATTCTGGACTGGATAATTTAATGGACTGTATACTCCATGGGATTACAAAGTATCAGACATGACTGAGTGACTCTCACTGTATCTCCAATAAGTACTAACCACAGGGAATATAATCAATATTTTATAACTTACTATACAGTGTAAGTTATAAAATTTCTATTACTAGTGTAATCTGTAAAATTTCCAATTCAGCTATTCTATGCCTGAAGTTAGACAAGACTGTGGTCCATGTGATCAGTTTGGTTAGTTTCCTGTGATTGTGGTTTTCATTCTGTCTGCCCTCTGATGGATAAGGGTAAGAGGCTTATGGAAGCTTCCTGGTGGGAGAGACTGACTGTGGGGGAAACTGGGTCTTGTTCTGATGGGTGAGACCATGCTCAATAAATCTTTAATCTAATTTTCTCTTGTTGGACAGGGTTGTGTTCCCTCTCTGTTTTTGGACCTGAGGCCAAACTATGGTGGAGGTAATGAAGATAATGGCGACCTCCTTCCAAAGATCCCATGCACACACTGCCACACTCAGTGCCTCCAACCCTGCAGCAGGCCACTGCTGACCATGCC
Organism: Cephalophus harveyi; assembly: GCA_006410635.1. NCBI lineage: Eukaryota > Metazoa > Chordata > Mammalia > Artiodactyla > Bovidae > Cephalophus > Cephalophus harveyi. Next base: position 596,532 of record SJYT01075878.1, read on the forward strand.
TCTGCTGGAGACTACTGGACACTCACAGGCAAGTCTGGGTCTGTCTCTTGTGGGATCACTGTTCCTTTCCCCTGGGTCCTGGTGTGCACAAGGTTTTGTTTGTGCCTTCCAAGAGTTTGTTTCGCCAGTCCAGTGTAAGTTTTGGCAAATCTGTGGTGGGGTTAAGGTGATGTCCTCCAAGAGGGCTTATGCCATACCAAAGTCTGCTGCACCCAGAGCCCTTCCCCTGCAGCAGGCCACTGCTGACCCGTACCTCCACAGGAGATACTCAAACAGAGTTTTGGTTCAGTCTCTGTGGGGTCATTGGGTCCTGCTGTGCAACAAAGTTTGTTTGAGCCCTCCGAGTGTCTCTGGCGGGTATGGGGTTTGATTCTGAATGTGATTTCACCCCTCCTACCATCTTGCTGGGGCTTCTCCTTTGCCCTTTGATGTGGGGTATCTTTTTTTGGTTGGATCCAACATTTTCCTGTCAATGGTTGTCCAGCAGCGAGTTCTAATTTTGAAGTTTTTGTACTCAAAAGTAATTTTAGAGTTCTTTCAGGAGAAGAGGAGCACACGTCCTTCTAATCCACCATCTTGAAACTTGTCTGGCACAATGAAACTATGAGCCATGCCGTGTAGGGCCACCCAAGACAGACAGGTCATGGTGGAGAGTTCTGACAAAACATAGTCCACTGGAGAAGAAATGGCAAGCCACTTCAGTATTCTTTCCTTGAGAACTCCATGAACAGTATTAAAAGGCAAAAAGATAGGACACCAAAAGATGAACTCCCCAGGTCAGTAGATGCCCAATATGCTACCAGAGATCCGTGGAGAAATAACTCCAGAAAGAATGAAGAGGTGGAGTCAAAGCAAAAACAACACCCAGTTGTGGATGTGACTGCTGATGGAAGTAAAGTCAGATGCTGTAAAGAACAATTCTGCATAGGAATCTGGAATGTTAGGTCCATGAATCAAGGCATATTGGAAGTGCTCAAACAGGAGATGGTATGAGTGAACATCAACATTTTAGGAATCAGTGAACTAAAAAGGACTGGAATGGGTGAATTTAACTCAGATGACTACTATATCTACTACTGTGGGCAAGAATCCCTTAGAAGAAATGGAGTAGCCATGGTAGTCAACAAAAGAGTCCAAAATGCAATACTTGGGGTGCAGTCTCAAAAATGACAGAATGATCTCTGTTCGTTTCCAAGGCAAACCATTCAATATCACAGTAATCCAAGTCTATTCCCCAACCACTAATGCTGAAGAAGCTAAAGTTGAGTGGTTCTGTGAAGACCTACAAGACCTTCAAGAACTAACACACCAAAATAAGTCCTTTTTTTTTATAGAGGACTGGAATTCAAAAGTAGGAAGTCAAGAGATACCTGGAGTAACCGACAAGTTTAGCTTTGGAGTACAAAATAAAGCAAGGCAAAGGATTTTGCTGTTTTCTGACAAACCTCAACGTGAGTCAGCCATCAGTTCAGTTCAGTTCAGACACTCAGTCATGTCCAACTCTTTGCGACCCCATGAATTACAGCACGCCAGACCTCCCTGTCCATCGCCACCTGTCGGGGTTCATCCAAACTCATGTGCATCGAGTCGGTGATGCCATCCAGCCATCTCATCCTCTGTTGTCCACTTCTCCTCCTGCCCCCAATCCCTCCAGCATCAGGGTCTTTTCCAATGAGTCAAATCTTCGCATGAGGTGGCCAAAGTATTAGAGTTTCAACCTCAGCATCAGTCCTTCCAATGAACACACAGAACTGGTCTCTTTAGGATGGACTGGTTGGATCTCCTTGCAGCACAAGGGACTCTCAAGAGTCTTCTCCAACACCACAGTTCAAAAGCATCAAATCTTCAGCGCTCAGCCATAGGTATACATATATTCCTTAGTCCTTTTAACCATTTTTAAAAAATGTTTTTAAAAGATCATATGTACCCTGTTAAAAGAAAATAGATGTGATAGTAGAGAATTACATAAAGTTGAGACTTTGAACTTCAGCATAGTATGGCTGGAAAACTGTGAATAAATTATCAAAATATTTGCTACATCTTTCAGATCCAATGTCTTCAACCCCATTTGGAGACATTGTCTCTTGGATGACTGTTCTCCCTGTAGTTACTCTGCCCTGCCTCAGCACTTGCCATCGCCTCTCACTGGTACAGTGTACCCCAGATACTCAAGGCTCACTCTTTTCTTCACTCAAGTATTTGCCCTAAAAGTCACTTTGGAAAACCTTTTCTACACAGTTGTCTCTAACATTCCCCCTGCATCACTATTGTTTGCCTTGTATCTGCATGTGTGTTGTGTGTTTGTGCAAACTCCCTTCAAGAGTTTTGATGGAAAAAGGACTTCAGTCACCATTCTCATGTCCCTAGCACATAAGAGACTGCCTGGCATGTGTTAATAATTAGGAAATATTTGTGAATAAATTAATTTGTATGAGTACATGGATTTGAATAGATTCTTGCCTACTGGTTTTACAAATAAGGGACCTGAGACTGAGAAAATTCAATTCTTTTCAGGGTCTTCAAGGTAGACAAAGATAAAAACAAGTCTGAAACCAATGAATGACTTCTTTAATGGATCCAGTCCAAAAGACATATTTTAGGCAAAGCTGAACTCAATGATGGAAAAGCCTAATTCTGATAATCAAATGGGAATGAAAAGGAACACTCAGAAGAATACTTGTAGTGTAGAGAAGAGATTAAAAACTCTATTTGCAAAAAAAAAAAAAAGAAGAAGAAAAGAAGGAAATACATAACGGGCTATGAATATGCTTTATTGGAGAAGCAAAGGAATACACATACTAAGTGCTCACGGGGTAGAGAACACAACATGGATTACAGATGGCACATGGCACAGAGAGATCAAGCAGTGATCCTGCTGCTCTTCTTCCAACAACTTGGTGTTTCAGCTTCAGAAGGAGGCCTTTTCTCATACAGTCTTTATGGTTTTTTATAGCTTCTTCACCCTTCATTTTTTGTGTCTCTTGCCCTCAGATCTTCAGTCTTTTCTGGTTAGTCTCTCCTACCACTCTTTAAAACAAAATCACCTACACAGGTGTTTTACGAATACAAACATACTTTGAAGAAGAATATGGATAATAAACTTGTAGCCAATCCCCAAACAAATCTTTACTTATTTCTCCCATGAGGTCTTGGTTGCTAGCCAAGCTGACCTGACTGTGGCTTCTGAGGAGAAATGCAAAGCCCCAAACTAGGCACTCACAGGGATTGAATCCTGAAAAGGGTGCATTTGGAACAAATGTGTGCTGTGCAGGGGCACAGTATCTCATCTCCCTTACTCTCTCTCAGGTTAAGACTGCCCTCTGACTACATTTGCTCCTCACATTTAAGATCACATTCATGACCAAATACCAAAACTTTACCCCTAAATCCTCATTATCTTCTTTTTCCCAACAGGGCACTAACTGCTGCAACTAAAGCCACTTCTACCCCCAAATGAAACCCAACACCCAAGTTCCACAAAGATCTCTCAGAGTGCTCACCAGAGGCTCCAAAGAAGACCTATGACCGTCACGACAATGAAAGCACTGTGACGGAGACTCCTTTTATAAGGGCCAGGCTGCTCCACCCAGGGGGAACATCCCAGGACTGGCTGATGCACTTGATTCCCACCCCAAATTCCACATGCTTGCAATCTTAAAAATAAATTGTCACACTCATGCTGATATCACAATCTCCCTTGACCATGGACTTCTTTATCCTTTACTAAGGAAGTGCAGAGTGACTCACTGGAGACCTTGTCACATACTCCCTTTGCCACTGTTATGCACCGATTAGGAAACATGAGGAATTCTTTGACAATAACGTTTCGCCTCCATTGTCACACTTGGTGATTCTTACACTCCCCAGTCTCAAAGAATCTGCTATGGAAAACTTAATCCCTATTTCATTTCACCTGCCAGCACCCAGCTTTGTTTCCCTTGATGGTTGAGACTAGAATTTACTAACCTCACATATCTTAACCCCTACCCACAGTTTTCTCAAACTCGCCTTCCTACACCATGCCCCACTGGTCTCTAGCCTCTTCTTGACAATTAAATGACTAGAGACCACAAAGTTGTATCTTGCCTTTCTAATTTTCCAGTTTCTGGTCTTAGCGGTCTCATGCCAGGAGTCTTTTCACACGGCTCCATTCCTGGACTTCGACAGGAAAGCTTGATCCTTCAGTTTTCTAGGCCATAAGGTCACAAGCTGAGATGTTTTGCTGAAGCTCTACTTCTGCAGATTTATACACTGATCTGGTCTCTGCAGCCACATGACCATGAGCAACTTGTTGTCTACTAGAAACCCAAATTCCTTTCTTCTCATTATTTTCACAATTGACTCAATGTCTGGGCTGTATCCATTAAGAAGCTTTTCCACTAGTACTCCACAAATATCCTGTGCTGTTTTATCCTACAACAGTTAATTCAATTGACTCTATCCTGAATTTTTTTTTTTTTTTTTGAAATGACATTTAGTGTGTTTTCAGACATTCTTAGTACACTCAGGGAATGAAGTACCACAAGTCATTGACCCCACCATTCAATCCATGGATATTTTTCTCTAAAAAAATAAACTAAGGGTGACACAGAACCCATCAGGAATTTATTAGCATAATTTCTTGAAACACAGCAACCCTTCAGCTAATACTAAGCACTAAGCCTTCCATGGGGGACCTTGAGTGCCCTGGGTATGCAGACATCTATAGGCACCGGTGCTTTGTGACATTCAATGTTTCCCAACCGCCCTGAAGTTCAGCTTACTAACACTGCTATAAATTAGAGACAAAAGCTATACTTGCCTCAATATTTTTTATGGAAGCAGCAAAATGTCTAACATAAGACATGTGACATCATCTGTTACCAAGTCCAAGCTTGCTCCGCTCGCTGCAGTGAATCTGAGATGAGGTGTCTAGCCTAGGAAAAGGAAAAAATGAAATGAAAATTTTCATGTTTCACCCAGGAATCAAACCCAAATCTCCTGCATTGCAGGCAGATTCTTTACCGACTGAGCTATGAGAGAAGCCCATCTAGACTAGAAAGGGACTTTGTTCGGGAACCCGCTGGCTGAGACAATGACAAGTTAATGCCTCCAAATAATCCTCTTGCTGGGGCCTGGTTGCCAGGTTCTTTTATGGATCAGAAATGGGGTAGGTAAGGAAACAAAGTAAAAGACTACTCAATCCTTACAAATTTCCCCTAGTATGGCAAGCCTCAGGCAGGAGAATGTGTTAGATCGGCTTCCTCACAGTCATTCACAGGTGGACAGCTCAGGTTATCTCCCAAAGACAGTCTATTATGTATGCTTGCAATTACAAAAGTGACAAGATGAGGGTTGAAATCACAGAAGCTGGTCCAGCATAAATTCAAAGTTAACTCTTCCTGGTTATAAGGCTTAAGGAAATATGAGGCCCATATATATGATAAGAGGCTAATTCCCAAAGTATGTAAGAAGCTCCTACAACATAATAGAAAAAAATTTAACAACCTTAATTTTAAATAGGTAAGGGATTTCAATAGAGCTTTCCTTAGAGAAGACATATATATGTATAACTACAGGGACATGAAAAGGAGTTTAATATTACTACTAGTCACCAGGGAAATGCAAATCAAAACCACAATGATGTATCACTTCACACCTGAAGAATAACTATAATCAAAAAGGCAAAATAAAAAGTGTTGGTGAGATTATGGAGAAAAAAAGAACCCTTGTACCTGGCAGTGGGAGGGCACAAAGGTGTGTCCATTATGAAGAATATGAAGGTTACCCAAAAAGTTAAAAATAGAAAAAACAGAACTATCATAATTTTTACCCATTCTACATCTAAATCATTTACCCAAAATAATTTAAATCAAAGTCTCAAAGACATATTAGCATGCCCAAGTTCACTGCAGCAGTACTCACAGTAGCCAAAGTGTGGTAACAACCTAAATGTCCATCAACAGATGAGCGGATAAGTAAACTGTAGTATATACATACAAAGGATTGTTATTCCTTCTTAAAAAGAAGGAAATCCTGTCCTATGAGACAAAAGGACTTAACCTGGAAGGCATTATGCCATGAGAAATATGCTAGAAACGGACGGACAAGTACCACATGAATCCCCTTATATGAGGTATGGAAAACAGTCAAGCTCATGGAGTAAAGAACTGAATAGCAGTTGCCAGGAACTGGGGGAGGGAGGGCATGGAGTAAAACAGGGTGTTGCCAATCAATAGGTATTGTGAAATGAAAATCTCTACTGCCAAATCAATAAACAAGAAATCTCACAGCCATCAGCGATTTCTGGCCTCCAAATCTGAATGCGGGCTCCCAAAGCCCAATCCAGCAGATGTTGCCACCCGCCATGGTGATTGCTGAGGCGCTGGGGGAACACAAGGAGCAGCCATCGGCCACAGCTGCTGAGGTACATATGAAAGCAATGAGTTCAGTGAGCCCAGAGGCTTGAATCTTCCCATACATCCAAAGCTCAATTCCTTAAATTGATATCTGATCTTTGATGTTCAGACAGCCTGCTCCCTTTGCTGTACATTTGTATGTAGCCTGACTCCCACTCCCATGTTCCAAGGGAAACACTCTTCTCAGAGCTACTGAGATGCTGTCTCCAGGGCTTGGAGTTCTAAACTTTCCCACCAAATAAAATAAAGTCTCCTTCCTTTCATGTTGTGACTATATTTTTTAGTTGACAGTATACAATTTCAGTCCTGAAAGGTATATCTGTTCTAGAGATCTGCTCGCAACATCAAGCCTGTGTATAACAACACTGTATTATACACTTAAAATACTGCTAAGAGAATACACCTCATGTTAAGTGTT